>VZTB01006363.1:16632-34576 GCA_013397245.1 Thryothorus ludovicianus | reverse complement strand
CCGCACCTTCCCTGAACTTCCCTGAACTTCCCCGAACTTCCCTGAACTTCCCTTCCCTGAACTTCTCTTCCCTTTCCTTTCCTTCCCTGAACTTCCCTTCCCTGAACTTCCCTGTCCCAAATCCATGGTGAAATTTGAGCATCATTTCAACACTGACCGCCTCAGACACTGAATTAAAGACAAGTCCAGCATTTGCACTGAGAACATGGAATAGGGGACCAGGAAGGGAATTAGGAGCCTGTGCTTTGTTTTTTATAGGATCCTGGAATCCCAGGCAGGTCTGGATTGGAAATGACCTTAAAGCTCATCCAGTCCCACCTCCCACTATCCCAGGGTGATCCAAGCCTTGTCCAACCTGGCCTTGGACACTTCCAGGGCTGTGGCAGCCCCAGCTTCCCTGTGAAATCCATTCCAGGGCCTCACCACCCCCACAGGAAATATTTTCTTCCCATCTAACCCTGTCCCCTGGCAGTGGGAAGCCATTCTCCTTTGTTCTGTCCCTCCATCCCTTGTCCAAAGTTCCTTTCCAGTTTTCTTGGAGGTCCTTTAAGCACTGGAAGGGGCTCCAAGGTCTCTCTGGAGCCTTCTCTTCTCCAGGCTGAGCAATTCCAGCTCTCCCAGCCTGGTGCTCTTTATAGCTGAGGTGCTCCACCCCTCAGAGAACCTTGAGTTTCTGACTCCCAGCACATTTTGGAAATTTCTTTTTCACCTTTGCTTATGAAATGGATATTTTAAGTCTTGGTGAACACAGATTTGCAGAGTTAGGGGCTCAAAGAAAAGAACTTTGTAGGTTTGAGTCTAAATGACTTGAGAATCCAAATCTTTTCCTGCTGTAAAGATCAGGAGTAGAAATTCCTCCGAAGCAGAAAAGGCTTCTGAGGCATGGCCGGTTCCAGAGGCTTTCCATGCCCAACAGCTGCCTTGGCTCTCCGTGTCCAGGAGCTGAGCTGGTGGAGTTCCGCACGAATGGTCTGGATGAGGAAAGAGCAGATTTCACATCTCCTCCAAGACCAGCAACTCCCACCACTTTAGCTCCTAAAAAAAGAAGCCTTAACCAAACTAATTGCTTATCACATTGGGAGCTGGCAAGGGCTGTTTGGGGGTGAAGCGAATTTTTGATGTCGAGAAAGAAAAAGTATTGTGTTACTGACTCAAGAAAAACACTTTGCAGCCAATTTGCACAGTTTGAGCTCGTTTCCATGGAGTTCCTGCAGGAGTGGGAGTAGATAGGAACTCGCTGTGGGATTTGCAAAGTGCTGAAGCCCTGAGGTCTCTTTCTCCATCCGCTCCATGAACTCGTCCAGCTATGGATTGCACAGGCTTAGCAGAGCCACCAACGGTGAGCCAAGGGGTTTTACTGGGAAGGGCCCAAGGCAAAGCAGGGATATCAGGAGGGGCAGCACCAGGAGCGCTGGTTCCGCGCTCGCAGGCAAAACCCCGCGGATTCACTCTCACACTCTCACACACACAGTGGAAAAACGGAGGCTAGCTTGCTCCGAGCTGCCCTGACGTTAGCAAGATGGCTCCCTGCAAACCTGTGACCCAAACTCAGATGTTCCTACTGGGAATATCACGGCACAGAACATTACGTCAGCCCCACGCAGTTCCCGAAGAGCGGCTCTGCCTTTCCGCTCGGCGCTGTATATTCCTGCCTTTCATCTCCTGGAGGATTACCAGGACTGCCTGTTCTAGGCATGGAAATCTGCCTCCACATCCCAAAGCCAGTTCACACATCCCACAGAACGCTTGTGCTCGCATGGGTGGACAGCATCATAGGTCAAGGGACTTGTGTCACCTTCTCCGTGCCAACCTGGTGAGGTGATGGTGACCTTTCCCTGTCCCTGGTCCAAGGATGTGAGAAGGTCACCACCAGCACCAGGGTAATGAGAGGAACAGGAGGCTGAGGCAAGTGAAAGCTTGGTGTGGAGAAATCTTCCTGCAGCACAGAAGAAATTCAGTCAAAACAGCAGAAATGTCCCCAGAGATGTGACATGGGCAGGGTTGTATTGCTGGTGATATTTAAAATTGGATTGGTCTCCGTGTGCAGAATCCTAGGGTTGGTGGGGTCAGAGGAAGGGAAGCTTGTTCCAGCCCTTCGGAGGGATGAGATCCACACTGGAGAAGGTCTCACCCTGCTCTGTAGGAGATTCCAGATGGATGGGTGGGTGCATCCACCCCAAACGCCTCAGGATCAGTGTCCAGGGTTACATCACTGTGGAGTGACAGCAGATTTGTCTTATCTCACACCCCATTCTGACCAGCCACTGCCAAACCACATGACCCTGCAGCCTCATTTAGGTTCAAAAAGTGACATGAAATGCTTGGCTGAACCAAGACCTGGATCTCTTTGGATCCACATCCCTATGCTGCTTGTGGAGGCTCCTAGGTCTGGATGGAAACATTGGGAATCCCAGTTTACAACTCGTGACACCTACCCTGGATGGAAGTGTTCACAGCCAGATTGGACAGGGCTGGGAACAGCCTGGTCTAGTGGAAGGTGTCCCTGCTCATGGCACAGTGCTGGAGCTGGATAATTTTTAAGGTTCTTTCCAATCCAAATTCCATAAATCCCTGTCTCTTTCCATGGGAGATGTCTGGATCTCAAGCATGACGAGTGGACTGTATTTGCCTCACCTGTTTAAGTGCATGAAGAGGATGGAGATGCTCCAGATGGGGTTTCATGGTGTGACAGGGATGAATCATTCCAACCACCTACTCTGCAGAGCTCCTGGATTCCGTCCCCATGTCCATGGAATGAAGCAGTCACGACAAAAGAATTCAGCTCCGTGAGTAGGTGGTCGAGAGAATCCCATCTTCCTCCATTCCCTGGGAAAGGAGCCAGATTCTGGTTGCCCTGACTGATGGATAGCCTGGGCTCTTACCAGACGTTTTATTACCAGATTAGTTGTCTGGATTTATAAAGGAACCACAGCTCCTTTCTCAGATACAGACTCATTGTCCTCACGAGAAGCTTCTCTGGCACTTCCAAGTTTCCCTCTTGGACTGATGAGGGAGGTGCAGCTTTTTTACCCAGCCCAGATAGAAAATCAGCCACCACCCAGCCCATGATTAGGGCCCCTCATTATTTTAATTTTGGGTTTGCAGTGAGACGAGCTGGCAGCCTTGAGCCGCGCTTGGCACTGCAGAAGAGTTTAATAATCACCTAATAAAACTTTTCATCTGGCTTCCCACATCTCTCCCTTTCCCAGCTCCGTGCCCTTCCTTGCACTCTCTATCAGGGATGTGGGGTTTAGCACAACACACATCACTGCTGTAGCAACCAGCTTCTCCCTCGCTGCTGCTGCTGCAGGTATCTGCAGGTACCATCATTTCACTGTCTCCAATCCAAACCCAGAAATTCCAGCCAAAATTGCAACCTGTAATCTGTCTCTGTGAGTCTCGTCCTGCCCATTTTATGGGGGTCCTCGCTGTCTCCAAGGATAAAGGAAAATTTGGATCTTTATTTTATGTTTCTTTTGTTAACAGCGTTTGGGAGTGGTTCAGTACTGAGATGGCTCAAGGTGTCTTCATAATACTGACTTTTCCAATGAAACTTTAAACTTCCCAGACTGGATTCTTCCAAGGAAGGCCTGAGAATTCTGGCCTTGAGCAAAATGATGGATTTGGGGCTTAAAATCCTGATCAGTATCAGTCTGAGCTGACCCAAGGTGTCTGCAATCCTGTCCCTTAGGGGCTACAGGTTCCCTTCTCTCCCTTGCACTGTTAATATCAGGCAGCAGCCTTAAAATAAATCCATGCAAGGGAATAGTACAGCTGGAAAAGGAACCTTTAAAAAGAAAAAAATGGGAATGGAACTATAGATGTGCTATAATTGACAGTTCTTTACAAAAATTGCAGCTGAGCAGAAGGAGACAACTCTGCTTGTTTGTCTTGTATCGGATGCTCCCCTTTGGGCCAAGGAGAGGAAATGGAAATTACAACCCTCCCGAAAGGAGCAGAGCATTCCTAGGAAAAAGCCATTTATGGAGGGCAGGGAGAGAATGAGATACAGACATGGCCAGAGGAAAAGCAGGGAGCTGGCTGAGACCCGGCAGTGCAGGGTCCCAGTGTGACAAAGACAAATTCCACAGGGTGCCAGAGAGGACTGTGTGGAATAATTCACAATCCAGGATGCTGCTGACAGTTCCTGGAATGAAAACAAGCCTCTGATGAGAGGCTCCAAGGGCCACTGGGATCAGAGGGGGCAGGTGGAGAGTCCTGTTTACAGCTTTTTGTATTTCTCATCCTGTCTGGTTTGAGTTTTCCCTGCTAAACCCCAAATGAGGGACTGATTCCTTTTCAGGTTCTGAGCTTCTGGTGGCTTTGGGAAGAATCAATGGCACAGGACAGAGGAAAATAGGACTAATTCCTTTATGATGGTTTAAAATGTTCATCAACCCATAGTCTGAGGGCCTGAAATGATGCTAAAGCTGAATTCAGGGCTCCTATAAATGCTGCAGAGTCCCAAAAATCAACTTAGTGAATTTATTGAGGCATTTTTCTTGGCCAGTTGATAGAACAGCACAATTTTCTTCATTTTAAAGTGGTCACATTCACCAGATCTTGTGTCTGACATCCAAAGACCTTTGTTGACTCCAAGAAGAGCTGAGAGTTACAAGCCCAGGTAGATTTCTACACCATAAGCATCCCTAATTTTTGCTACTTGAGTCTCACTGAACAGAGCTTAACTCCTGAAATATCTCTGTGGGTGTTGCCTGGGGCAAATTCTGAGCTGAGTTTGACAGCACCCCTTGTTCTGGTAGCAGGGAAGGTGTGCAAGGATTTCCCTGGAAAAGGGGAATCAGCAAGACGGATACATTGTGCAGCATTTCATTTACCAAGAGTCTTGCAGAGTGTGGAATGTTAGTTAGAAATTACTTTGCCAGGGCCATTTTGGGTGAATATTCCAGTGCTGTGCGAATTGTACCAAGTCTTCAACGGAGTCAGGAGGACATGGGTGGGACCCACTGTCCAGAAGAACAACTCCAGCTGTTCCTAGCTCTGGAATAATCTTGGACTGAGACAAAGTTCACTGCCCATGGATGGAACAGCACCATTCTTGATGGACAGTGGGGGTTTCACTGCAAGGAATCTGCATCCAACCTCTGCCCTGGGCTGACCTTGCTCGGTTTGTGAAATCCGAGAGGGTCCCGGCCCTCGGTGGCCCAGCGTGTGTCCAAGTGCTCTTGAGGAGTGCCAGCAGGCAGAGAAGCTGGGTAAATGTCTGAGCAGGCAAAGTTTCCTGCTCTGTTATTGTTAAAAACACTTCTGTAGGATCCTTGCCTGAAGAGGTCATTCCCATTTGTTTCCCTGCTTTTCTCAAAAGCCAGTTTGGCCTGGGATACCTTGTGCAATGTATAATCCCCGTGGTCCAAAGAGCTGGAGAGTGCCAGGAAATCCAAAATCTTGGCATGGACATGGGGCCAGCTCCCGTAACACAGGGCTGCCTGATTTCTCTGTGTTTGTGGGGTCTTGGTGGTCCCGGGGTCAGTGGTGTGCTCAGGAACCAGCCGTGGGCTCTGCCCCTGGCAGGGAATCCCCCGCCCCTCCAACCTGCAGGAGACCCCGACAAAGGAGGTTTGTTCTTCCCAGAGAAATAAATGAGGGCTGGAAGGAATGAAGCACTGAGTGTTGCCCCCCTCGAGGGGAGGAGAAGAGAGGTGGTGGCCAGAGGAGTGATGGATTATCACAGCACTGCTGTAGGAACCCCCGAGGGGATTCTTCCTGCCACATCAAACCCGGTTTGGCTGGGGAGCGTGGCTTAAGGGGCAGGACAGGTAGGATGGATGTGGCCCAGGGATGTTCTTTAATCCATTTCAGTGACCGTGGGCTCTCCAGGCAGCACCCAAGGCCACATGGCCTGGAGCTCCTTACAGAGAGCACATGGTCTGAGGGCAGCAGCATCCAAAGACCCAGGAGTGTGGATAACTTGGCCAGAGACAGGATTTACCTGGGGGCAGATATCCAATTGTACCTGTGGGGCAGGGGTTTGACCTTGTAAGTCTAAGGTTTCAACCCCCTGCCCCTCAGGGGCCTAGGCCCACTCCTTAGTGAAAACAACGTGGGCTAAATTTTGATTTATCCCAGCTAATTGGACTGCTGCATCCACCCCTTCTTTAGATTGTAAAGGCCTCTTGGTAAAGATTAACAGACAACTTAAAAAAACAGGGTAGCAACACAATAACAGCAACTATAAAATTAGTAATCTCGGTTTGACAAAAGATAAGAATCCAACTGGGTAAGTCCCGTTTTTCAATAGTCCATGGAATAAGTTGCTGTAAATGTTTTGGTTGCAGTTTCTTGACTCTATCTTTGAGGGATGGGCTGCTGTGGGTAGAAGGGTTTCTGTAGCCCATGCTTTCTGTAGCAGCTTTATTTTGATGAGTGTGATACTATTAACATCTGTCAGTAGCTTGTTCAATGTTTGGGATGTGGCATTGTGAGTCTTAAAGCACCTCTGCAGCGGGAGGTGTGTGCGTGGATAAACTGGGAATGGGCAGTTTGTGGATCCATAAAAAAATTGCATTTATTCTTCCATCTCACCTCCATGAGCTCGATAATTCACCTCTAGACTGACAGCATCTCTGAGCAGCCTGTGAATTCCTAACTGGAATTATCAAAGTTTCTGCTCTCTGCTCTCTGCTTCCCCAGGTGAAGTGCTCTCCTTTTCCTCTCCAGTGACCTCAAGCTCAGGATGGGATCCAAATTACATCCCTGTGAAAAGACTGCACCACACAGGGAGCACTGAGCACGATTGTTTTGCCTTATGGAACACAGACATTTTGATAATGCCAAAATTATTTCAATTGGCATCCCCTTTGTGGAAAGGATAAAATATTGCAATGACTCAAATGAATGATAACTCATGTTTTAAAGCAGTGACAAGGCCAACTGCAAAAAGTCAGTGATAAAATCAATTGTCAATATTCAGTGATAAAATCCACTGTCAATCTTACAGTGATCAGGTAGGAGGAGATGATATAAAATGGGGTTTGGACAGGTGGAATAACTTCTACTTCCCATCAGCTGAGAATCTGATCCCTGGGAGTTTCTCCTGAAGGAATCTGCCTCAGCACTGTGAGTCCACAAATATATCCTTGGTGGACCTAGAATTGACCCTTTCTTCCTTCTGGAGACTTACAGAGCTGGAATTTCACACTTGAGAGAGTTCCTTTCCCCAGGTAAATTATAGCAATTAATAAAAAAATTCAAATTATTAATTGTAGCCATGTGGAGAACACTCACAGGAGCAGTGCAATTGAAAAAAGCAAATATTGGTGCACATGGAGAAGACTCAGATTAATGATTACCAATTAATCAGAAATTTAGGATCATTTTTTCTCTCTCTCTCTCTCTCTCTCTCTCTCCCTCTCTGTAACCAGAATTAGAGAGACAGAGCTTTTACAGGACAGGTATGATGTTAAATAAAGTTGAGATTGGCAACATCCAGTCCTGACTAGAAACTGATAATTGATAAGAAATCAAATCAGTGAATGAGAAATTGTTATTTTTCACTAATTGGTTAAAAGTGGTGACTCAGGAAGAAATATAAATCTAAATTCTCTCCAATTTTGGGAGAATTAAGAAGTTATTCCAGCATGATGAAACTTATTTTTCTTAAGCGAGAAAATGGTCAAACCCCAGTATTTCTAAAAATGTGTGGCATGTGATGCTGAAAATGAAACACATCCTTGATCTCTGTTGGGAAATGTATCTGAAATGTCAAAATCATCTCATCTGACTTCATTTTTCACCTCATCAAGGTTCTTTTGATGGTCCATGGAGTGGGAGATGCATCCCTGAAGGGCGATTCCTCCTTTCTGCAGGTGCCTGTTTTTTATCCCAGAATATAAACAAAGCCAAGAGTGACCAGCAGAGAATGAAAAGTCCCATCCAGATTCCGTGGTGTCCTGGTTTGAACACAGGTGTCTGCTAAGGAAGGGAGGAGCCTCTCTTGGAATGGAGAATGGAAACCCCCTCATTCCCAATTATTATAATTTTGAAATTAAGGGGCTCTCAGCAAAGATATGGGAATAGGAATAACAGTTCTGCATTAGGAGAACTAAAATAAAAATGCAGTGATAAAAAACCCAATCCCACTGCCAGAGTCAGGATCCCAGCTGAGCCCTGTGGCTCAGGGCTTGGTGGCAGTGCCATCCCATGGTGGCTGCAGCCCTCCTGCAGTGGCACAGGTGGCTCTGCTGGAGCAGGGATCCTGCACAAAGGTGGAGTTTCCCTGGGAAGGTGCAGTGGGGATGGCTGGGCCTGGTGTCCCTCTGGGAATGGCAAAGGCTGCTGGCTGTGCCAAAGGCCAGCTTGGATCCAGGTAGGAATGCTTGGCTCCTGGGCTGGCTGCAGCAGCTGCCAGGGGGATGCTGGAATTTTCTCAGCCCTGCAGGGAGACTCAGTGGCCCCTGAGCAGAAGATCTGTGCCTGGAGGGAGGCTGGGTCCTGGAAGGGAGAAAGAAACTGCCCCAGCTTGTTTGGAACAGCTGGACCATGGACAGAGGGTGTCCCCATCCCTGCCCCATTCCAGCAGCTGGTGACAGAATCCACACTGCTGGGGACAGCTGGCACTGCAGCCCAAGGCACGTGGTTAATGGTCAAAGGGACTTTCATCAGAAAAGGCAGGAAAACAGTCCTTATGCAAAGGAAATGGGAGAATCTGGTGAGTAGAAAAGGCCAGGATTTTCACCAAGAGGTGAAAGAACCTCATCTTATCCATCTCATTCCAGTTTTGTGTTTTTCTACATTCAGGAGAGCTGATTCCCCTGTTCCACACCTTAACACACTGAGATAAGGAGGCACAAAAGTGGAATGATCCCACATTTCATCTGGAAAACCCCTGACAGGGATGTGAGCGTGGCTGCCTGTGCAGTGAGTCCAGGATGAGCAGGATGCACAACCAGGATTTTCTGTTCCCTGTGCTGAGAGTTTTTCCTACATAAGCTCAGCCTTTCATGACTCTGGGCATCCACAAATCATCCAGGCTCTGTTAATGTCGTTTTTCCAGTGCAGCAGGGCTGGGTTTTTTTTGTCTGAGAACTGGGGATTCTGCAGCTGCTGCTCTGGTGGGAAGTCCTGGATAAATGGCCAAATTTTCATTTTCTGCTTGATGAAATTCTGGGGTAGCTGAAGAAGACATTTCATGGAAAGTGAAGCTGTCATTTCAAAACTGACTTTTCAGGACACAAGGAGTAGAATGGATAAGACTGGGGTAATCCCCTGTGAAACTGATATGGGGTGAGGGTTGTGCCTTTTCACCCACCTTCATCCCTGGATCCTCTTTCAGGGTATCCACGGCCCTACCTTTGGATCATGAAACGAGATTACCTGGGGCTTTAAACCACTCCAGAATGCAAATCCTCATATATCCAAGGCACAGCATCCTGGGGGATCTGCAGAACAGAATTCCTGTGGCTGAAGCTTGGATTTTGACAGTGAAAAATTGGTCGACCTTGACCTGCTCAGCTCGGGGAAGAGCTGGGGAATCTTTGCAGCACAGCTCTTGCTCTGCTCCGTGATTCATGGGGACATGAATCTCCCCGTGCCTGTGAGGACCAGGCAGCTCTGTCAGCAGCAGCAGAATTAGGAGGAGTTGCAGGAAGAAGGGATAAATGTGCTTTAACTCAACCACAAGCCATTGGTCACATTCCTGCAGAGGAACACAGGAACCAGCCCGTGGCATCACCGGCAATCTGATCCCCATCATCAGTTTATTAAAGCTGCATCTTAGAAATGCACGCACATAGTGGGGAGAATTCCTCCCATTCCAGGAATCACTGGGTAAAGTTTCGAGGCTGAGTTAAGAAAGGTCAGGGGGGATGATCATAGGGTGTCTGCTGGCTTCGATGTCTCCAAAGCTCTGTAGGGATTTAGAAGGAGCCAACACATTTTCACTTGGAAGTTGGGATTTAAATAGAGATTTGTTAACGTGCTCCCCTCTCTTTCCCTCTCTTTCCTCTGCGTATCAGCTAATCAGCATCAGCACAGAAATATTTCTTGTCTTCCCCTCATATTGCCCCACTCCTCATTTCTCGTTCCTCTGTCTTTCAGAGCTGTGACAGCAAAAAACCCCACAAAACTAAACCCCAGTCCCAGCAGGGAAAGCAATTCAATCCCACACCCCCTCTGCCTCCCTCTCTGCCCCAAATCCGCTCCTGACTCCAACTGAACATGAAATATTCCATTATTCAGCAAAAAGCAGACAGGCTGAATATTTATTAGTGTTTCCAAGCTCAGTCTGCGCAGCACCACTATCCCAAGGATTAGAGAAACCATGGAAAAGCTGGGCAAGGCCGGGGAGTGATGCCACCTCTTTTCCTGTGCCTTCATGAAAGAAGTGCCTTGAAGGTGCTCTGCTATTTCCCCTCTCTTTGGAAAATGGCACCTGGCTGTGGAAAATGAGGATAAACTTTCTGTTAACCTCAATTAGTGAAGAACTGAAAGGTTCTTGGGTACCTGCAGGACTGAGAGAAGGCAAAACCTTGCAAAACCTCATTTGTGTTATTCAGTAAAAGTCACGGACACATTTGGGGACATAAATTTGGGATTTCATTGGGCTGGTGGACTTCTCAGTGATAGGATAAATTCTAAGCTGCCCCTGCTGAATTCCAAGAGCCTATAAAGGAGGGGGTTTTCACTTTTTCCCTGAAATAATCCACGTTTGTAGCTCATGCTCACATCGGGAAAAACTTTATAGCTTCGGTTTGATGCCAGTGTCGGTATTGAGCAACTTGGCAAAGACCCCTGGAAAAAAGCCAAACCCTTTAAAAATAACGGCACCAACGATAATATTAATGCAAGATTCCAATTAAACTGCTGTGCCACTGCATGGGAGTAATCCACTGGCCATGGGCTACTGGGAATTTGAGCAGAAACTGGCTGGTCTGCTCTGATTTATTCAGCAGATCAGCTGCACTCACTCTGTGACTGAACACCAAGTTCTTTGCTTGCCCTCAAGTGAAATTATTATTGAGGTCAGCAGAGGTATAGAGATCCAGGCCAAGTGGGAATCTGGCACGGCAGTTCCCAGTACTACAGCTACTTTTTCCATGACTTTTTAGATTTTTTTTTCTTTTTTTTTTTTTTTCAAGAGAGTGAGTGCAAGTTTCAAGGGGAAAACGCTGCTTTCAGTGAAAAAGGAATGACTCAGCACACTGGAGGCAGACAGACAGAAAGACAGATAATATGGGGGAAATCAGGTGTGTCAGCTTTGGCTGACAGAGGCTGGAATATTTCTCTGTCCTAAATCAGTCCAATTTTTGTCAGTTTGAAACAAACACGATGAGCTGACACTGATGAGCTGTTTACCGTGGAAGCCAAGGAATCTCCAGCTCTTTCCTTGCTCTGGGTTTTCAGGTGAATTCTCTAAGCATTCCATTAAAGATTCTGCCCCTTTTTTCCTGCTCCAGGCAGCCTTTCCTTCTTTTCCTTGCTCAGCTATATCCCAAAGTGGAGGGATAAAGGAGTGGTTTGCTCCCGTGCCTTTTGTCCAGGCCTGGTGTAGGACTGCAGCTCCAAACCCTCAGGACTGGGGTCGGAATTGAAGCCAATTCTCCTGCTTTTTTTTGGTGACACATCCAAAAATTATTCTTTGGTATATCAGGACAATCTCCTCTGGAATGCAGAAGTCCCTGCTCCTGAATTCCACTGGTTTATCAGTCAGGAGCAAGTTCTCCAAGGGATTTGTTCAGAGGAACAGCAAGACTCCAGGCATCAGACGAGCTAAGATGTGACTCCTAGGTCAGCAAGGAAGATGTTTGTGGAAGTAGGAAACACTGGGAAATAAATTTTCATACTTTAATTTTATTTTTTTTTACACAGGTACTTAAAAACATTTAACCCAATCAAGGGTAAGTTTTTCCTTTAGTTTTTCATGGGCATTTACTGGACCTAAATATGGAGTATAATTAATTATAATTTTTGGAGTGTGGTTCCTTAGAGGTGAAGCTGAAATTTTTGGGTTGTTGGAGGAACAAAGGATGATAAAACAGCCAAACTTTGCATTTCCCTTTTTTTCACATGTCCAAGCCTGACCTCTTCTCTCTAAACTTCTACAATCAGTGGAGGTGAATCCCCCAAACTTGGATTTCTGTGAATATAAAAAAAGGGCAGGTGAATCCCATCCTGTATGTCCAATATATCCATGGGATTAGCAAATAATGAAATGTGCCATCAGCTTTTTGTCTTTGGCCTTGATATTTTTATCCCTGCATGATTTTGCAACTGATATTTGTAACTCTTGGCAGAAGGAAGGTGGATGAGGGATGGCAGGAAAAATTCATCTCTGTAAAACTTTTATAACCATGTTAGCAATGCTATTAAAAACGTTCTCCAAGTAGTTATCAAGGTGTTTGGCTTCCTGAAATTTGGATTTATTGAAACTTCGTGACAAAAATAGTTTGGAGAAGTGAAATTAATCACTGCATTTATTAAAAAGAAAAACAAACTCCCCAGAAAAAAACAAAGAGAAGAATTGTGTGAAAATATAGAAAAGAATTTAAAATAATCTACATTGAGGCCTAGGAAATGTTGGTATTTCTTCAAGAATTGTTTTAAAATCCTCCTTACAGCACAAACAAGGTTTTGCTAAACGTTTAACTAAAACACCTTTTGATTTCAGAGTTTTGAAAGCTTTCAGCAGGTTTTCTGGGGGATCTGGAACCAGGACAATTCTGCAGGAGGGACTGTTTTTATAATATATTTGGGCTTGGGAAATAGAAATCTCGAAATAATGTGAGCTCATGTGGATTTCTCCTGTGGATTCCTGACCCACCTTTCAGTGCAACTCAGCCAACTTTTCATCTGCTCTGTATCAATGTCACAGAGGCACCTCCAGCTTCTACCTGAACCAAAATATCGGCCCTGTAAAATGCAGATTAATCATGGGGAGGTGCATTAGCTGGCTACTGGTGCTTTCCGAGGAGTTCTGTACATTTAAAAGCTCACCACGAGGATTTATTACCTTATTTTCCCAGTCCTTTTTCTTTCCATTATCTCAGCGCCTTGCCCAAGTGACCCTCTGATGGTGATACACATAAATACAGCCCAGACATGCCCAGCCCGTGATTAAATACCCTGATAATTTTGAGGCCCTCCAAGAGATAGGATTTCACACTATCACAAATCCTGCTGCAGTCAACCAGTAGCCACAATCAATTACTCGGAGCGGCCGCGCTCGTGTTCCTCCTCCGGAGTTTCTTGATTCCGTGCCAGCGGCGTTCAAGGCCTGGTGCTTTCCAAAGGCAGGGAAAAGAGCAAACTCCCACGGGAATATCCTCAGAAGCACACTCTGCCTGCAGGAGTGGCAGTGAAACAGCCCCTGACCGAGGGCTCCCAACAAAGGGTTAACTCCCGAACCCGCGGCGCATCCCAGAGGGAACAAACTTGGATGAAGCACCCAAGTGACAGGGAGCCACGGCGCCCAGTTCCAAGAACACTCCGGGACCAGAAAGCTTTGGCTGGGTAGGGTTTCAAGGTCTTGTCCACAAGGATCCACAATTAAAATTTCTCGTGCTAAAGTTTCATGGTGAAATAAAAAACCTGAGATTCCAACTCTTCCCCCCCTTCAAAACAGCGCTCACAATGCTTGGTGGAAGGAAAAGAAAACCTCCAGTATTTTGGCAATTGGCTCTGCCCTCCTTTACATATTTCAATTCCATCTTTTGGAAGAGCTGTAAATCTTTCCTCCTATTTTTTTTCCTCCCTCCTTGTTCTGCCTTCAGCCTGCTTGGCCGTGTAATTGCAGCGTTCGTGTTACTCGCATGCGTAGGAAATGATGTTTAAACGGAAGGGAACCAAAGGTCTTTCTCCTCCTTCCTCTGCTCAGTTTTAGGGATAAATGCTGGGAAGGGACAACTGGCAATAGTGTGGCTAACAGGGTTAGGGCTCATTCCCCTGTGCTGGACACTGCTGAGGCCACACCTCAAACCTTGGGGTCAGTTTGGGGCCCCTCATGACAAGAAGGACATTGAGGGGCTGGAGCGTGTCCAGGGAAGGGAACGGAGCTGGGAATGGGCTGGAGAACAAGAAGGGAGCTGGGAAGGGGCTCAGCCTGGAGCAAGGGAGGCTCAGGGGAGCCTTTCTGTCTCTGCACAGCTCCTGACAGGAGGGGACAGCCCCTGGCTGGGCTCTGCTCCCAGGGACAGGGACAGGAGGAGAGGGAACAGCCTCAGGCTGTACCAGGTGAGGTGTAGGTCAGAAAATTAAGAAAATTTTTAAGGAAAGGATTGTCAGGCATTAGAGGAAGCTGCCCATGGCCAGCAGAAAAAAATGACATGATGCTTGTAATTTATTCATGGCACACATAATCATTCCAGAGGAATGGGAGCACTTTGGGAGCATCCCCTGTAGTAGAGCAGCCAGTGCTGCAGGTGGGAAAACCAAATTATGGGTCACAAATCAAGACTCCAAATGGTTGGGAATTCAATAGGACTCCAGAAGGTGAAGGTGAGTTCTCCCAACAAGGAGATCCTTGTCCCTTATTTGTCAGTTTATTTAAAATATTCCTCTCCCTTCCTTGGAGATGCACAGGTGAGTGTGCATTATTATAAATATCAAGCAATGCTTTTAAAGTTCTATGGCTGTTCATATCCAGGATCTGTGGGCACAAAAAATTCATTGAAAAAACCCCATGCTATATTTTTAGGATAAAATTTTTCCTTCCCATTTATCAGGTTAACAAATTTGAATCCTCTCAAAACATGATGGAATTTAAAGCTGATTTTAGTCTTTTTGTATAGGACATTTAGACAAGAACTACTAATCAAATTTCTTGTTTAATTTCATTTGAATGTTTAAAAAGGAAGTTTTGGTTTTTTTTCCTTCCAGAAATGTTCCAGTCTCCATGAAATTTTCAGTGGGAAACTCTTCTGCAGTGGAGAATGAAGTGACCAAAGAGAGAGAATGAGTCACGTCCCCTCTAATGGAGAAACTGGGGAAAACAGAATCCCACGAGATGCAGAAGAATCAACTTCAAATCCCTCACTGGCACAGCTTGGACTTGTGCCCCCAAAAAATTCCTCCCTGCGCCCCCAGAGCAGTGAATTCCTGGCAGCTGTAGTACAAATATCCCCCAAATTCTCCTCAACCTGCTGTGTTTTGGGGAAGGTTCAAACGCGCCCTTTCGTAAGCGGTTTCACTCCCACATTATCCATCTGTGGGAAGCTCATTCCATGGCCTCATCCCTCTCTGGCAAGTCCAGGGAGGTTTCTGGCCAGCTCCGTGATGAAGTGGTGGATCCAAGGTGTTTGGATTTGCCCTTGGCCTCGGGTTGCCTGTGACGTCCTCTCCAAATTAATGTGCAATTTGGGAGGGTGAGAGTGCCTCCAGCTGCCGGTGGCTCTGGAGATGGGATAATTATCCTAAAGAAACCCCTGACAAGGCAGGGCTGGAAACTGTGGCCTCCGTGGAAAGGAAAATCATTGTAGCCATGTAAACATGTGCTGATGCCCTTCAGGACTGACCTGGTTTTAACCTATTTTTAACCTTGTTTAGCTTTGAAATTTGCTTTGGATTTTTGGGGCAGAAGCAGAGGGGAACCTGTCCATGTGTTCTGTTGAATGAAATATCAAATTAATGGAATAAGGAGGGAGTGATAAGATAGGAAAAATCAGATAATGATGGTTGGATCATGGTAAAACAACATTTTATCTGGGATAATCAGAATAATTGGGATTTTTTGATTGCAGCATTGCTGTAACTCCCTGTTTATACACAAGGTCTGATGAGTTTTAGAACCAGATCCATTTTGAGTCTGTTTCTGGACAATGGAATTGGAATCTCAGATGTCAGATATGCAAATAAACAGTCATGTCCTTCCTCTGGTTCTAAATTAAAAGATAATTAACACCCAAGATTAATTGAGGGGTACAAAACATGATGATATTGAGTACTTAGAAACCAGATGAAATCCATCATCTTGGAAGAGGAGGGAATTCTCCTGTTGCTTTCTCCACTGAGGCAAAGGCTGCAGTTTGATTTCAACCTTTTATTGAGACCAGAGAATTCAAATGTGGTGGCTAAAGGACAGGAAGAGTCTTTTGTAGTCCCAGATGGAGCAAAAAAAAAAAAATCATCCTCAAAAAAACCCCAAAAAATCCCAACTTCATCCTCAAAATCAACCAATCTGATCTTTTACACCTTGAAACACAAGTGGGATTTGTCTGATCCTGGTGGTTCCCTTCCAACCCAGAATATTCCATAATTCCAGGACCTGAGATCTTCATTTCAGACTCTCTTTGAAGCCGCTGTCACCAAAGGCTTCTAGCACAGAATTAATCTCATCTTTTAGTGGAATTCTGCAGTAGATCCAAGGATTCATCCCCAAAAAATAAAAAAAAAAAATCCTAGTGGGGATAAAAGGAATATAAAGGTAGCTGAGGGCACAAATTTTGTTCTAATGTGAGATGAGATCAATTTCTTCTTGTGCTAAGAATGCACCAGTTTCTCCTTCCATTTCATCTTCCCCATCCTCCATGAAAGGTTTCCAGAGCTCCAGAATTAAAGGGAAGAATTGATGTTAACAACCTTGTCCTTTGCACTGGACCAAATTCCACGCCAGTCACAGCAGGGCTTTACCTAATCTGGATCCCTCTCACATCAGCCACATCTGGTGTTTTCCATCCTGCTTCCCTCTGGGTGGGGTTTATTCCCAGAGGAGGATAATCAAGACTTTCCAGCCTCGTTTTCCAGCTGCATTTTGGCCTTTCAGTTCAGAAGGGCTCAAAATTCTTTCCAAGGTCTTTAGTGGAGCTTCCTCTTGTTTACTGCCACAGTCCAGGGTGACAGGTCTTTCCAGTCACCCTAATACGGATTTGACTTCCCAAAATTGGTGCTGCCTTTTCCCATAATCCCTCTCCCTCTTTATTCCTGGTGATCATTTGGGCTGAATTTGCAAACATGACTTTCTATGGCTGATGTCAAGTGCAAGAATCGTTCACCACACACAAGAAAATGATGAATCCTCTGCAGAATGAATGTGCAGATCCACTGATTTCATTGCATTAACTTTCAATTTTCCTGAATTCTCATAACTCCTTATCAAACTGTTGATGAGCCTGCTCAATGAAGAGATCAAATATGCTAAAAAATGTAAGCATTTTCAAATTCCAACCCACATGCACAGGCAGAAATTAGGTTGAAGTGTTTTAGTGGGGGATGTGCCTCTCTGGTGTAAAAATGTGCTTTTTGTGAGAGTTTTTCCTCATTTTGCTCATTTATTCAGAAGTCCAGGACAGAGGGAGGGAGCAGAGCATCTGCAACATCACAATTCTGCCCAAAATCAAACGTCAGGTTGCATCTATCAAACGTCAGGGTGTATCTGTCAACCTTCATTTCAAACCAACTATCCCTTTCAAAGAAAGGTTTCTGCCCAGGATTTCTGCCCAGGATTTGTGGCTTGGCTTCATTTCTGCCCCTCAGGAGCAAAGAGGAACCCCCAGCACTGATCTCAAACAGGGTTTAAACCCCCTCGAGGTCCCAAACTGTGACATTGTCCCCAGGGTGACAGAGAACCCCACGAGTGAGCGGTCGAGGGCTCTTTCTGGGGGCTGAGGGAAGCTGAGCTGCCGTGTGGGCAGGGTTTATATTCCCAGCAGAGCTGATTCCTTAATCCCCCTCTCCAGTTATCCCATTCCAGGACTCCTGTGCTTTACCTGTGCTACACCTGAGCCAGGTCTGAGGACGCTGCAGGCTCAGTCCAAGGCAGAAATCACATCTCCCTTCTAAGGTTTCTCTCTTTGTATGGCTGGCATGGAGAACCTCTCAGGAACGGAGCCAATCGTCGTATTACATGTGCTGTTTGTCCAGGAGGAATTTTCTTTGCTTTCTCCTCTTTCTCTAGGAAGTGGCCACAAACGTCCAGTGTAGGGTTACTGGGCCCACGCAAAAAAAAAAAAAAAAAAAAAAATTTACAGGTTTTTACTCGTTTTTCCGGCATTTA
>VZTB01006363.1:1756-16568 GCA_013397245.1 Thryothorus ludovicianus | reverse complement strand
TTTTTGGACTGAAATGACAGCAGTTCAGGTGTCAATTTTCACATCAGGGGCTGTGTTGGTTTTTTTTCCCCCCAGGAGTTCAAATTTTGCAAAGATGACAAAATTACAGGGAAAGATTTGGATGGTGGAGGATCAATTTCTTTTCTCTGGGTGATAGAGCTGAATATTTCTTTCTAAAAATCAAAGTTCAATAATGATTATGGTCCCTTTGGGGAAAAAAAATGATAGATTCTCCCACGAGTCTGTGCTGGAGGAAGAGATCAGGACATTGAGGACATTGTCAGTGTCTGTGAGGTGTTTCATGCTGAGGCTCACAGCAGATGGGCCCCAGTTTTTTGTCCTCACCACTTCAGGAAAGTTCCCAGAGCCCCCAAAGACACCTCTCATTGTTGTGCCATCTCCTGTCACATGAGGGGTTTCAAGGGTGGCGTTTTTGGCTGATTCCTGGATTCTACACCACCCCAAGAAATCAAATCAAAGCCTCCTCTGCTTTACCCATCTCTGTAAAGAGAGTGAAATAGGAGATTTTGGTGTTATTGTGGCTCACACTGACATTTCAGATCAAATGAAGGTGACACAAGAAAAATGTTGATTTTTGGAATGAGTCCAGAGAAAGCCATGGGGATGGACTGAGAGCTGGAGCCCCTCTGCTCTGGAGCCAGGCTGGGAGAGCTGGGAATATTCCCCTGGAGAGGAGAAGGCTCCAGGGAGAGCTCAGAGCCCCTGAAGGGGCTCCAGGAGAGCTGGAGAGGGACTGGGGACAAGGGATGGAGGGACAGGACACAGGGAATGGGTTTAAGGTGGAAGAGAGTAGATTTAAATGGGATATTGGGCAGGAATTCCTGGCTGGGAGGACGGTGAGACCCTGGCAGGGGTGCCCAGAGCAGCTGTGGCAGTCCCTGGATCCCTGGAAGCATCCAAGGCCAGCTTGGACAGGGCTTGGAGCACCCTGGGACAGTGGAAATTGTCCCTGCTCCTGGCAGGGGTGGAGGAGGATCCCACTGCTGGGGTAGCTCTGATTCTTCCCCAGATTTCAATGTGGATATTGGGAAAGCAGCCTAAGGAGGAGATGGCTTTACACACCTGAATTGAAACTCTTGCAAGACAACTCAGGAATATTTCTGAGGTGCAACTTTTGCTTTTGGCTTGATTTCTCCGCTTCTGCCATTCTCAATTTTCTTTGTCACACATGTGTCACTTGAATTCATCCCTACAGCTCCTGTCCCAAAGCTGAGATGTCCTAATGAGGAGGATGCTGGCTTTCACTTCCCACACAGCAAAAAAACCCAGGAGAAACACCTCCAACAGGTGAGAGTTCCCTCTGCTGAGGCCCTTTCCTGTCCCGAGGGATGGGAACAGGACCTGAAGGTGGGAATGCTCCCGATGGATCACGCCCAGGTTAAACCGGGATCAAGCCGGCCCGTTTGGCAGGGGGCAGTGCACACTCTGGGAAATGTGGGTGAGCACGGATGCAAACAATGCCCCTTGGTTTAGGGAGTAATCTCAGTGCTCTGGAGCTGGGACAGGCTCCAGCTGCGTGAGCTGCCTTGGTTTGTTGATTGCCGGTTTCAGTTCTTTCTCTCTTGAGCATTTTTCCTTTCTTTTCCTTCCCTCTCCGAGTGAATCTCAGCAAATGTGACAACCCCAGCACAGCCCGCCCTCACTGCCCCTCCTGATCGGATTGAAATGCCTGCCACTGCTGCTGGTACCAGCACTGAAAAAAGAACTGGCTCCTGTTCAAGTCCTTCTCCTTTCCAAATGTTTAGGGATTTGGAGCCCATACATACAATTACCGTGTGTTCCTGGGGAAGAGAAAATAGCCAGCAGCTGTTCAGTGTCTGATCAATTACGAGCTGAGGAAGAGGAGTGGGAGAGAGGGGGGGGCTATTGGTCAGAAACCTGCACACAATTAGGAAACAATGCTGGGAATGGGTGCTTGGGAGATGTGGGAAGGACAGACACCCTGGGAGTGAGTCCTTAGGCTGACAGGGCTGCAGTGGTCTCCAAACAGGGAGAGAAAATTGCCTGCTCCAGGCTGGAGGTGAATTTTCCAAGGATTTGGCAAGATGAAGGAGGAAGAGGCAGTCCTAGCCTGGGAACGTGGACCATGGAGAGGGATGCTGGTAAGAGGGGTCTTGGAGCAGATCTGCCCCAGCCAAGCACTGTCTTTGGTGGGATCTCAGCTCCAGCTCCGCGTTGGAGACACAAATAAATGTGGACATGTTGGTCTGCAAGGAAATTCCTGCCCCAGAGGCTCCACCCAACTGTCCCCACACAGGTCCTGTGTCATGTGGGAAGGCAAAGACACACAGGGCTGGCAAATACTGTAAAAGTATCTTCAAATATTTATTCCTTAGAAGTTCTGAAAGGGACTTTGAAAGAGAGTTAAATCCAGAGACTGGAAGGTTTTCCATAGAGCAGTAGTCTCCCACCTTTGTACAAAGGAATTCAGCCTGAAATCTCCATTTCATTTGGGATGAAGAAAATATTTTATCTCATATTTTGCCTGAGGTGGTTTGAGAGGATAATGGGGTGATAGATCCTTCACTTCATAGCATTACCCAGCATCACAAAATGGAATCAGGAATGGTTTGGGTTGGAAAGGACCTTAAAGATCATCCAGTTCCACCCTTGCCATGGGCAGGGACATCTTCCACTGTCCCAGGGTTCTCCAAGCCCTGTCCAGCCTGACCCTGGACGCTCCCAGGGATCCAGGGACAGCCACAGCTGCTCTGGGCACCCTATTCCAATTCATTCCCTTTAACTCACAAGTCATGGTCTGAGCAGCCTCCCTGACTCAGATCATGACTGAATGTGTGTTTGGATGATGCTCACGTTTATCTGAAATCCAGAGGCACCTCTTTCAGGGATAATCTGAGAGCCGAAGGATTGTTGAACATTATCTCATATCACAGAGATTCAGGATGAAATTAGAGGGACCCGTTTGTTAGTGACTAAACAAACCCACAAACCAAATCTTAACAGATCTTTACAAATCTTTACAAATCTTAACTGTGGGTTTGTCTTGAGTATGTCCAAAATTTTGATTTATTCTAGAGTGTATCCTGACTGAATCTCAGCAATGTCAGAGAAACCAAAGCTAAACCCAGAACCCCAACTCCAGCACGGTTGGGATTGGAAGGGACCTTTGGAGAACATCTTGGCCTCATTCCTAAAGCAAGTTCACCTGGAGTAGGTCCCACAGGATCGTGTCCAGGTGTATTTTTCCTCTCCAGAGGAGACTCTTCGTCTCTGTTCCAGACTGTCCCCGTGCTCTGTCACCCTCCAAATAAAGAAATTTTCTCTCGTATTTATATCAGTTTTCCCTCCAAGTCTGCAGTAATCAGTGATAAAATGAGAACCGGAGTTTGCATCCAGTTCCAGTGAATGAGAATAAATGGAAACCATTGGTACCTCAGGGCAAAAACGAAAACGTTTTCAAAATTAGTCATTTCTTGGGAAAAGGCTCGGTAAAACCTGACGGTTGAAAATGTGTCAGCGTGTGGTTACGGGGACTGAGATCTTTATAGCTGATGAATTTAATTGCATCCAGCGTCCAGAAACGTGATTCCACAGTCACATGAAGCTGCAGAAAGACGGAATCTGTCCCTCCTTCCCACAGCAACAGAAGCATTTGGTGAGTTCTGCTCAGCAGTGTCATCGCCATGGATACATTAAATGTTTGTGTTGTGACACATGGAATTCTACCTGAAGTCTCCATTCCCTTGCAATTACATAAGATTATTTATCTTCATTAAGATTATTCATCTTAATCATATATAAAGTGCTTTTGATCAGGAACACCTGAAAACGTGACCAAAAACACTTACAGCGTTTCAGAAAAAGAGGTTTGCGTTGCCCTAAAATAGATTTATTATCTCACCTAGCTACAGTAATATAAAATTTAGATGTTTAGTCAACAGAGCTCTCTGCATCACATATATTCAGTGGAAAAAGCTAGAAAGTATTAATCTGAACCTAAAATACATGGGAAGAACCTTCCCCTGGCCATTGCAGTCTTTCCATTGTCTGGAGACTCGCAGATGCTTGGTTTTGAATAGACATCCAACACTTTGGTGGTTGGGGTTAGGTGAGAATCCAGCTTAATTCCAACCTAATTTCTTCCCAGGCTCTTTAGGATGGAATTCATCCCCAAGACGACGGAGGAAATCTGCTGAACCAGACATCTCCTTGGGCTACGTGAGAGCTCCAACGCATTTTCCCCCAGAGCTCTGGACTGGTGCTGAGCTCAGGGCAATAAAACGGGTCAGGCACGGGTTCCTCAGATTAGAGCTGCAATCGAATCCAAGCTGATTTCCCAGAGCACTGATAGCCCTCCTGGCTCTGCCAAGGCAAATTCAAAGGTCGTGGCTCCTGGTGCCATGCAGATTAAATGAGCAGGGAGCCCCAAGCACCCAGGGAGCTCTAATTTATGGAATTATTCCCTGGTTTTGTCATGACAGTGCAAAGGGGAGTCAAAGATGAAAAATTGCCTTCTCAGGTGTTCCAGCGTCCCCTGGAGCTCTTCATTCCCCCCGGG
Organism: Thryothorus ludovicianus; assembly: GCA_013397245.1. NCBI lineage: Eukaryota > Metazoa > Chordata > Aves > Passeriformes > Certhiidae > Thryothorus > Thryothorus ludovicianus. The sequence goes on along the minus strand of VZTB01006363.1, from coordinate 12,028 downwards.
AAGGTTCCTCCACTCCTGGTGAGTGACGTGGGCTCCTCCCCTCTGTTGTCCTGAATATCCCACGGGGCCAGTGTAGAACTTCTGGTCTCCAAACTTTTCCTTCTGCTCCTTCAGCTCCTTAACTCCACAAGAACCGTGGGGCTCAGGGAAAGACTGGAATGTTCTCCTCATCAATCCCCGACTCACAAATGTATTTTTTGTGGCTCGTGGTCACTGTCACCTGAACATGGGAAGTGTTTTCTGATCTCCAGGATTAGCACAGCCTGGAGGAGCTCAACCAGGCACTTCTACAGCCACTAAAATTATTGTCAGTTGAGCTACCAAAGCCTCCAAGACATTCGTGATGGCTTTCTCCTATAATGTTGTGCATTTGGGGCCTAAATCAGAGAAGATTTGTTTCAAAATGAAAGTTTTTTTTTTTTAACAAACAGCGATTGCAACTCTTTTTAAACTAGATTATGAAATATTTTGGCTGAAGATGTGCTGGTATACTCAAGTTGACCAAAAATATTCTTATTTCATGCTCCTTAGGAGAATAAAGTTGAGTTTGGGGAAAGGCAAGTGAGTTAATTTCTTAACTTTTGTTATTGAAGTTGCAAGTGAATTATTTTAGCAACTTTATTCAGAAACATGCAGTGACTATTTCTTCTACTCCTTTTTTATGGGAAGCTAGTTCATCAAAAATGGAAAAAAACATTTTTTTCTCCATGGATAACCCGTGGAGAAATAAACACCTCTGGAAGATGATTCTTCCCAAACATCAGTAGGTATCTAATATAACTAAAAAGCATGATCCTTTGGAAATGTGCTGGTCTCCAGGGATTTTCCAGGAACTTGATGTGACCAGACCTCAAGCTGGATTAACCAAAATCCCATGGCATTGATGAAATGCTCTTAACATGAATAAAAGATTTTTCTTCCAATGTCTTTGGAGCTGATATCCTGTGATGGCTTCCTTAGGAAAATTATAAAAAATGCCAAACCTTCTTCTCTGGTTGGTCAGATCCCAGATTTTTATCCCACTCATTTTCTGCTTTATTTCCCTGAGATATGTGAACCTTAGACAGATGACATCTTCTAACCCAAACGTGGAGATATTTATCAGCCACGCCAGATTTATAGATCAGGCAGAAAATACTCAAAGCTTTCAAATTCAGACCTTTTCTGGCTGATCCTTTTCTTCCCACAGAAGAGATTTGGGATATGTTTGGCTACATTTGCTATCCAAAGCCCATTTGATTAATAAAGTTCCTCCTTTAGCTTAATTTACTTTGCACACACTTCAGGAGTTTTTCCATCTCCTCTTTCTCTCCTTGTGTTCTCCAGCAGATACTTTCACCAGGTTCTTCGTTGTTCTCAATTATTTCCCTTTTTAAAGAGGAAATTCCTGCATCAAGCCATGACCCCATGGAAGGATAAGAAAAGTTTTGTGTATCAAGCATAACACCTGGGATTGCAGGCAAAACTTGTCCAAAATTGTGGGGATTTTTTGTTTCAAATCATAGGAGATTCCTTCTTCTTCTTAATTATTGAGATTTCCCCTCCATCAGCGAATTCCCATCAGTGCAGCTCCCATGGTTCTTGTCTCCATGGTTCTTCTTCACTGAGCTTTCACCACCAATTTCTGCTTGAAAATATTTCTACTCTTGTTTCCCCTGAAAAATGCCTTTTTCTTATAAAAGAAATTAAAGATGTAGCAACTATGAATTCAGAATATTGTGGGAGGTGCCCAAACAGGATTAATTTGTTGTTTTGTTATTTTATGTAAAACACATGAGGCAAATTTAATTTTTTTGGATCACAGGAAATCCTTTGTGTTTTGAAGCAGAAACATTTCTGCCAGAGCATGCTGAAATTCAGAAAACAGCAAACATTGATTTTTCTTCCCTGCCAATGAGATGCAACTTTTGGCAGCTTTGGCAAAAAATTCGACCTTTTTTCTCCTAAACATTTTTTTTTTTTCTCATTTTTTCCCCACTTCCACTCTTGGGAATGACATTGGAATGAACTTCCCAGTGCCACTGGAACTCTTGAAGTGCTCCTTGTTGAAGAGTTGGTCAGCCCTCAGTGAGAGTTCATTGGAATCTTTACTAAGGAACACACGAAGGGAAGAGCTCCCAAAACATCCATGTGGAATTACGGATTGAGAGTGTGCTTCTCTGAGATAAATAATTTAGTCCAACAAATCCTTTATTCCAACAAATGCCCTGCTTCCAATACTCCCTTCGTTGATCAGCTGAGGCATTGCAGAAGGCAGAGGAATTGTCGATGCTGGTCCATGGAAAAACTGACGAGAGCGCGGATTGTGGTGCTTCGACCTCCTTTGGAAACCACCCTTCATTCCTTCTTCCCACCACACTGCCTGGGCTTCGGGGTTGTTCAACACTGAGTGACTTCCCAGATGTGAGACCTCAGCGTTGATGCGTCCAGGCCAGAGCAGGGGAGCTTGAGGGGAAAAATGAAAGCACTGGAAAAAGCCAAGCACGTCCGGAATTACCCGCACGGCTTCCCGGAGCGGCAGCGGTTGGGTCTGGTGGGGAAAAGTTTCACCTTCCAGCCAAACTCTGACTCAGCCTGTCCCCATCTTTGTGAGCCAAACCTAATCAGATCAACCTGAAATTAAACTTAAACCGGGGAAGCATGGAGATATTCCAGCCAGGATCACTCTGGGTAATCGTGACATCCCCCGTTATTAGAGATTTCCAGCCAAGGTGTGTTGGGATCCAGCAATGGCTTTGGAGTTGACATGGAATGGCTCAAGGATGGAGAAAGTCGGTGCTAGAAAATGGAATAAGGATTGTTCAAAGCTGTGTTTTTCCCTTAAAATCTGGATTAAAACGTTGGACTGTGTGTAAGACTGAAACCTCCCCAAAAACACGACCCTGAAGTTAATTTTAGGTAAGTTTGTAGAATGTGCTTCCTTAATAGAAAGCTTTAGTGTGGGCAGAACTCCTGGGAAAAGTAGAATTCCTCCCTGGGAGCAATAATCCATTTATATCAGAAATGTTAATGCACCAGGTGATGCCACCTTTTAATCTGAGCCGTGCAGGTGTCCATGTCCATATCCTCACCAAAGCAAAGTATTCCAAGGTCTCTTTATAACTTCAGAAATTCTTTATTTCACCCAGAGCTTTGCAGCTCTCTACTCTCCTTATAACCAGAAAAAATCTATTTTTTCTCTCTCTTTTTCTGTAGCAAAGTACATCTTTTACCAACTTTTTTCTAATCTGTGGAAACTCACATAGGATTTTTTTTTTTAAAACTCCCTCACACTTTTGGATCATTGATACTGAGGAGACAATTTTTGCCTGACCTATTCTGCCTGTGAAAGTCGAATTTGGCTTTTCATGCTCATTCAGAAGATCCAGGTGAAGGCAGAGCACATGAACACCAGAACCTTTCTAGTTTGTGGTTTTAGATAAACTTGGAGCAACCGTAACGTAAATCCAGGGAATTTTTGCTGGTGGAATTGTAATCTGAAAAGAAAATTGATGTATGGAAATCATATTACGGGTGTCTTTCACAGGCACATTCTCAACGCTCTTTCATTTCAGAGTTTTTAACTCTTGACCTCATGGCAAATTTATCCCTCATTTAATACTTAAGATGTTTAGACCATTAGGTAAAAACAGCATTGTTATTTAGGTTACGTGTTGGAAGTCACAGTGCCTGGAAAGAATTCCACTTTGTGGTTTCCAGGCTGACTCCAGAAAATTAGAATTGCAGCAAGGCTGTCCATGGAGTTCAATTTGAAACAAAAATCTCAACCCCAAATCCAGACTGAAGCAAACCTTAACAGTGCAAAGGTTTCAAAATTTTTGCGTCACTTCATCAACATTTGTTGTTTCCTGAAAGAAACCAGACAGGTTAATTGCGCAAAATCTATGTGGGTACACAGATATTTCACACGTAAACGTGTGCACAAGTGCATGAGTGTGTATATATTAATTTTTCCCCTGTTCTTCTTCATATCAGACTTCACCACACGGCACTAAAGCCATCGTTTAATGTGGAATTCTGAAGCTAATGGAATGTGGAGAATGAGCTCTTGCTTTCCTACTGGTCACCAGGCTCCCCTTTAACTGCTGGGGGAACACCAAACCCATAAACAGGTCTGTGACCATAGAAACCCCTAGATCAACTTTTCAATTTCATCACAGTAGAATAATTGGCTTAATTTTTATTTTTCTCCGTATATTAGACAGGAGAAATGCCTGGCGTGCGTGTTCAGATTTATATATTGATTATATATATTACATATTGTCCAAACCTATGTATTAGGGTTCCAAATTTGGATGGAACTCACAAATCAGGTCATTTCTCCTGGTGGGAAATGCCAATTTTTCTCTCCATCCAGGCTTTAGTAGTTCATTGAGATACAAGTAGAAACTCTTTTATCAGTGAAGTTTTCCACTCATTCCTGTTTTAGGGCTGCATTCAGAGATTTGATTCCCACTCTTACTGGATTTTTCCCGTTCACATTCCCAGCTCTCTATACACAGATTGTGCCCTTATCCAGCAGAGTTTTGAGGATATTTTTCATTAATCCAGCTGCAATTTCCTTTTGTACAACTTGTGACCGTCCATCCTCGTACTGAACCTCAGAGTAGCTGCACCTCCTCCACCAACCCCATTTCTGTGGTGGAAATCTGACTCAAATAAAGCTAAAATTGTTAAACCCAAGCTATTTGTTCTGTCAATATTTGATAGAAATAACTTCCTTTTTCTCCCCTTGCTTCTGTCACAGCTGCCAGAGGTTTCTTACACCCCTTGACACTTTTGCCTTTATATTTGATACATCACAAGAGATGCACCAAGATAAAATAAGAATATGATCCACTCTCCATCAAAGAAAACACCTCAAATCTCCTTTTCCATTGCTGTCCCAGGAATGAATCTTTTTTTTTTTCCAGCTGTCATTTTGTTCCCAGTTTCTTAATCCTCACCCAATCCTCCAACTTCCACAAATTTGATGATGTTCCAGCTTCCATACCTTGCTCAAAGGTAGTCTTCTTATTTAATATAAAAAATATAACTGCTTGTCTTCCAGCTTCATGAAGATTTTCATATTTCTGTCTTTTTTTTCCTATTATTTTCATTCTTACTGTTCACACAATCATCTCCTTTCTTCCATAATTGAACATTCAGCCTTACCTTTGACACCTCAAAAAAAATAAAAAAAGGTCTTAGTTTTGGTTAAACAAGGTCATTGGAAGTTGGTCTAAATGTCCTGGAAAGCTCCCCTGATTTCTGCAGGCTCTGGGTTAAAGTTCACATTTAGAACTCTCATGATAACGCCTTGATCAACATTTCTCTAAGCTCATTATCACCACAGACCTGATCAATTATTTATTATCATTAGTGTCTGCTGTTAAGGGAGGTGCTACGTGACCACAGACAAGATCCAGGCCCTGGAGTGACCCACGGAAAAGCAAAGTAAGGGGCAGACTTTGCCCTGGAGAAGTTGTGAACTGGGCAGAGGACTCAGACAGTGAAATAGAGACTTTTTCCAGTGTTGGCAAAATCAACTTTACAGCCAGGGATTTGCCTGACTCCCTGTGAGCCTTGAATCTGCCCTGGGATATCAGGGAGCTGTGGTTCCAACAGGAATCCTCATTTATTATTTACATAAATAAAGAGATTTTCAAGAGGCACGAGGTTCCAGTCGGAAAACTTGATGCCAGTAGAAATTCCATGCTCATTCCAATATCTACCCCCAACACACTGGCTAAAGAGCAGCTCCTTGGACCTTTTACAGCCCATGGATATTATGCTCAAGCATGGCATGATGAGGGAATATCCACAGATTTCTCCAGTTCTCTACTCTGGACTGGGATGAAGTGCATCCACTGCCAGCCAGTATTTTTGCCTTGAACTCTCCTGGCTACCAAGGGGGACCAGAATGGCTGATTTCAGTGGAGATGTCCAATTAAATGTTTGATGAACACAACTTCCCCCTCCTCGGGATCTGCTTGGAGCTTTCCATTCGTGCTTTCCATTTGCCACCAAAAATCCGGAGCTGGCCAAGGAAGCAGCACCACCGTGGCCCTCTCAGAGAGGAGGCTTTGCTCTGGAGACAAAATTTCCTCCCCGGTGATCGTGTTGCAAACGAGTTCTGCCTCAGAGACTCAGGGCACAAAGAACAAAAAGGGATTTGAGCAGCCAGGTGGTGGGAGAAGGGAAGTGGAGGGAGGAGGGGGCTGGAATGGGAAAGTGCAGAAACAGTTTTAAATATTTGGAATCTGCAATTGTATTTCCCCGTCATTCCCCTCCCAGAGCTTCATTTTTTTTTTTNNNNACACTCTCTTTTTTTTTTTTTTTTTTTTGAGCCCAGATTAACTATTCCCCCTACAATGGTTTTTCATAAAGGGATCAAGCCCATTGTTTATAGAATTTGCTAATAACAGCCTCAGTCTCTCTGTCACAGCAGAGTGATTCAATTACAAGACTGGACAATAAAAGCTCAATAAAGAAACGCAAATCCTTATTAAATTCTTTTTTTTAATTATTATTAAAAAAAATACCCGGGCAGGCTAGGATTGCCAGATTGGGAATTTGTGCGGAGCAGAAGAATGATATGATCTCTCTGAGTAGCACGGTGCAAATTAAAAGAGGTTTAGCGTTAAGTGTTCATGGCACAAAAGCAATTTTAAGTACCTGCAATCAGCTTAGGGTGGCTAAGCCTAAATATGTACAAATCGTGTAATAGGCAATATCCCTGGCAGTACCACGCAGAGCTCCCACTCCAGCCTCTCCCGAGGGTCCCACCACGGCTCCCCGGCAGTGGGAGTGGGAGTGGGAGTGTGTGGGACACGCTGTGTGTGGCTTGTGGGCCACCTAGTGTCCTGCTGGCGACTGCACCAAGGGTTTGCTTCTCGGTCCTGGTGGGACGGGTTGGGAAGCAAAAAAAAAAAACCAAAAAAAATCCAACCCAAAACCCAATTCAATCAGCTCTGTTGGCAAAGAGAGCCAGGGTTGGCTGTACCTCGCTCTTGTCTGCTGCTCCACTTGGAGACTCCTTCGTGGAATTTTGTACCTGTTGGATGACTTCTTCCATTGGGAAATTCATCATTTCCCTTGCTGGTCATCTCCATTTCCTGTCAACTTTGCTACACAGAACTTTGGATTTTGGGGGAGTTGGGAGTTTCGTTGTTGTTGTTGCTTTTTCCAGCCTGGCACAATTAGATTTTAGGATTCTAGAATGGATTGGGTTGGAAGGGACTTTAAAATTCATCTTGGGACACCTCCCACTATCCCAGGCTGTTCCAAGCCCCAAAGTCCAGCCTGGCCTTGGGCACTTCCAGGGATTTAGGGGCAGCCACAGCTGCTCTGGGCGCCCTGTGCCAGGGCCTCCCCACCCTCCCAGCCAGGAATTCCTTCCCAATATCTCACTCTAAATCTCCACTCTTTCATTTTGAACCATTCCCCTTTTTCCTGTGCCCCCATCCCTTATCTCCAGTCCCTCTCCAGCTCTCTTGGAGCCCCTTTAGATGCTGGAAGTGCTCTAAGTTCTCCCTGGAGCTTCTCTTCTCAAGCCAAATAACATTTTCCTGAGTCTTAAAACCTCTCCAGCATGAGAAAATTTTGTCCTGTGGAAGCCCTGAGAGCCAGTGGCTCAGGCCCACCCTAATCCCCACTTTTTGATAAACACTGGGAATTTTCTGAGCTCCTCGTAGCAGTGTGTGATTTCNTTTCATTTTGAACCATTCCCCTTTTTCCTGTGCCCCCATCCCTTATCTCCAGTCCCTCTCCAGCTCTCTTGGAGCCCCTTTAGATGCTGGAAGTGCTCTAAGTTCTCCCTGGAGCTTCTCTTCTCAAGCCAAATACCATTTTCCTAAGTCTAAAAACCCCTCCAGCATGAGAAAATTTTGTCCTGTGGAAGCCCTGAGACCCAGTGGCTCAGGCTTGGCTCATGCTTCCTCTGAATTCTTCCAGCCGCTCTTGGATTCATTTCCATCCCACCCTCAGTCCCCTGCTTTGCCACCAGCACGGCAGTAAAACCTGATTTACGACAGAGGACAAATAATTTACAGGGGAAGATTTTGTGTGTTTGAGGTGTGTGAGATGACTCCTGCTTTCAGCTGGTTTTCTGGCATCCAGTAAGGAATTACCCTAACAGGACCATTTTATGGTCCTAAGCCTTATTTTCCAAGGTCTGTCTTGACAGGACAAGAGTCAGAAGATATAAACTGGGAGAGGCTGGGTTTAAATTAGACACTGAAAAGAAGAATTCTTTTTGTGATGAGGATGGGGAGCACTGGAATAGGTTATCCAGAAAAGCTGTGGATGCCTCAAGACTGGAAGTGTTTAAGATCAGGTTTTGAACAACTTGGTCAAGCAAAAAACATCCCTGTCTGTGGCAGGAGGGTTGCACTGGATGATATTTAAAGGTCCCAAATCGTTTTGTGATTCTATAATTAAAAATAAAAAAATAAAAAAATAAAAAAACCAACCACAAAACAAACAAACCCAAAACACAACACTGGGAGCTGGTCCCAGCTGAATGCACCATCGGATGAGGAAGCAGTGCCAGGCAGAGGACAGCAAAGCTGGAGAGCCCTGGCTGATAAAATAAATAATGAGGAGAACATGACACTGCCGCTGGTCTTTGGGAGGGAGATCATCACCCGAAATTTACTCTGTTGCCACAGACCCCTCTGTGGGATTCATCCACCCTTAGCTAATTGCCCGAAATAGATGGGATGAGTGCCCTCCTGAGTGACCTTTCCCTGATAAAAGCAGGAAACCTGGCTTAAAGCAGGGGCTTACTTTGGGAATGGCTGCAGTTAAGGGAGATTAATTCTCCCCTCAGCACTCGAGCTGAGTTAATCAGCACGGCTCTGGCTGGCAGCTCTGGGAAGACATGTGAAGCATTCACCCCATTTTTGGGTGCTGATTTATGATTGCTGGGATAAACTGTGCTCCCAGGAGGAATAAAGAAGCTCATCAGAAAGGTGCTTCAGTGAACTTCCTTAAATAATTGAGCAGAATCAACACAGGCTTTTAATTCTTTGGGACAGAGATTTCTCGGGAGCTGCGCTTGGGTCCTGCCTTTGCCACGCTGTGAAATGTTGGATGTCCCCAAATTTTAGGGATAAAATGGGATGTTCATTCCTGGTGACAACAACAGCCATCGATGCCCTTGGTTTGGGGTTTGAATTTAAAATTGAAATGTTGAGTTGTATCCCGTGTTGAATGTCCAAGGCTTAGAGTAGAATCAGCTCTCTCAAAGTACCTAAATCTGCTCGTGGTCCATGGAATCATGGAAGCAGAATATCCTGATTTGTAAGAGGCACACAGGGATCATCAAGTCCCACTCCTGGCCCCGCACAGACACCCCAACAATCCCACCCTGCACCTCATAAGGGAGGTGTCCAAATGCTCCCAGAATTCTGGCAGCCTTGGAAATGTGACCATTCCCTGGGAAGCTCGTGAAAACCCTTTTCCCAATATTCATTTCTCCCCAGCTTGGACTGAACTTCCAATTTTTAGGTGGTCACCAGTAGAAAAGTGAAGTCTTTGCCTTTCAAGATGAGGAATGACCCGAACCTCTTATTTTCTTTTGTGATTTAAGAAATGTTTAGAAAGAACGGCAATGGTGAGGGAAAGGTAGAATTTTACCCCCATTAAATAAATATAAACTATACAGACTGATCAAATCCAGCCAACTGCTTTGGACAATATGAATTTTTCCCATAGAAACTCCTCCAAAGTGGAATGAATTTCCAGGCTCGCAGACATGCAGTTTTTAATTAAGAGCAAAGCATTTATTAGAACGGATGAGAGCACTAAATCTGACCAAAATGCCTTTGAAGCTCCCAGCTCCCCTGCTTGATTCCACGGACTTCCCCTCCCTGAAACGCTCCGTGGCTTTATGTTTCACAGCATCCATAACATGGATTTATCAAAGGTCACTATGGCAACACCCAGGCAATGCCAGACAAATACAGGGCCGAGCCTGGAAACGGCACAAAACAAACGGAGATGGCCCCGCTCCCAGCCAGGCTGCTCCCTGCTGCTCCAAAATCAGGGGCATGGCGGGATTAACCCTCCCAATGGAACACCTCAGCTGAGGTGGGAAGGCAGGGCAGGATAGCGGGGCTGGACAGGGAGAGAGGGGTAGGACAGGGATAGAGGAGTTGGACAGGGATAGTGGGGTTGGACAGGGATAGTGGGGTTGGACAGGGATAGAGGGGTTGGACAGGGATAGTGGGATTGGGCAGGACAGGGATAGAGGGGTTGGACAGGGATAGAGGGGTTGGACAGGGATAA
>VZTB01006335.1:12722-97598 GCA_013397245.1 Thryothorus ludovicianus | reverse complement strand
TGGACCCACTGTCCCAGTAAAAATTTTCTCTGGGATAGTCTAAAGGATATCCTGAGCAAGACGCCTCAGGTTTGTAAAATACATTTATATGTGGTTTTCAGTAGAAGCATTTGGCAGAGATTTTGATGTTGTGTGCTGATAAAAGAGTTTAAACAAAAATATTAAATGGATGTCTTCCCTCCTGCCCGCTGTGCGCGCAGGATTTTTTAAGTGTTCTGTCTTTGTGACAGGAAGTCGTAGCTTCTCCCCCCCCCCCCCGTCTCGTGCTGTTGGAAAACAAAGCCCACGGCCTGGAGCAGCGCTCATGCGCCGCGGGAGGTGAGGCCGGGCCCGGGTGCAGAGCGGAGTCCGCGGGCCCGCCTGGCGGAAGCTGGGGCAGCTTCTGCAGCTTGGCCTCCCCCGGACGGGCAAAGGTTGGCGGGGTTCCTGCCAAGTCCAAGGGTCGTGCTCGTCTGGGGAAGCTCGAGATTCCTGCAGCTAGGCAGGTGAGAGACGAGCCAGTATCTGCAGGTTTGTGCTGCCTTTCTTAGCACGGGAATTTGGAAGGCTGTGACCAAGCGGAAAGATTTAATCTGCTTTAACGTTATGATTTACTAAAATACTTCTTGCCTTTTGCAGGCACGAATTGAAGACCTCCTGATTCAGCAACTCTCTTCCTGAGGGAGTCATTCCTACCTATCGAAAATACCAGGTTAGGCTGCTGCTAGAAATGAGCTAATAAAAGCTTGGGTAATAAGCTTTTTCATGTGTGCTGTTCTGAACAGATTGAGTGCATCTTTCTAGAAGTCTTTCGTTGGAGGGGCTAAAGCCTAAATATTTGATAAGCTATGATGTTAGAAACCCAAGCTAGCATGGGAGGTTGGTTTTCTTTGCTTGTTTAATAAATGTATGAAACTCTTCTCCAGTAGCTGAATGCATTTTGTTGCAGTAATTACTGCTTCTGGTGTCAGAATACAGATCAGATAATTCAGCTTTTCTTTTTCTCCTAGAGACACAATGTCTTCTGGAAATGAGAGTAAACCTCAGACCTTGACGAAACCCACACTTGGTAAGAGAGAGGCAGCTGAATTGGTTGACAGGGTGTTTGGATTGAAGGTTTCTTGGATCAGGTCACTCCCTAGCTATGATGATCAGAACTTCCACGTGCGTGTCTCAGCTGAAGGTGCTCTTGAGTATGTCCTCAAAATCACCAATTCGGAAGACAGCCAGCAGCCTGAGCTCATTGAAGCGCAGACCCGCGCCATGATGTTCCTCAGTGCTGAAGGCTTCCCTTCACCTACTCCTTATCTGACAAAAGATGGTAACATAATGTCTCTGGAGTCAGGAGGTGAGCCACTGTGGGTACCTTCACCGCTCCACTGTCACCCTTAGCTCAGCAGTAACTTGCTATATGGCATACTATGTGTATGCTAAAGGGAATCTCTAGGCTTGTGTTTGAATAGCAGGGATATGCATCAGGTGACCTGTATTCCAGCCATAATAGTCCAAACTGAAAACACCAGATGCAAAGCAACTCAGAGAGAGTAATAATTAACTAGGAAGACACTTAGGAAAACTCTTCAGCTTAAGGAATTGGAGAAAACATTTATCTGACATCTGTATCCATGCACAGGAAAACTTAAAAATGTCTCATTGACTACATGACTCTTTGTTGCGGTGCATCTAAGGATGCCCTTAGATGATTCCCTGTCAGGCCTGTCAATCATTCCTCCTTTCCACATCCTGTCCCCTGATGAGTGCTGCCTGCCAGCCCTGGCATTCCAGAAGGGCGTTGAGTGGTTGGCAGGATTCAAAAGATGCTTCCCACCCCCGGAGAGCCATTGGGCCATCTAGGTGTCCTCTGTCCCTTGGGACCTTCCCTCCATGCCTGGTTGGTGGTTACCTGTGTTCCTTCCCTCCCCCTCTCCCCTGGTTAAAAGCCCTGGGCTGCCATGTGGTCGGGATTCTGTTGGAGCAGTTACTGGACTCAGAGGCCCTTGGGCCAGGAATAAAACCCTGAATCAAAACCCTCTATCAGAATCGGCTCCTTCCTTCACCTCGCTTTGAAGCCTCTCAGTGGAAGGTAAACCTGAGCTCCTGCATGCCTGGCTTGTCTCCAAGCCCTCAGCTGTAACATCCTGGTAGCCTGTGGTGCGACTGGGGTGAAAACACCACAGTGTTACCACACAAGCAAGCAGCGAGGGCCAGCCAGCACAGGCACAACCTCCTGGCAATATTGGACCTGACTCCAATAACTCTTGAAATTATTTGCCCTTCAGAGTGGTGTAAAATACAGTTCTAGCCCATCTCTGAAGCCAGAATAAATTGCTTTAGCAATGTTTGGAAGAAAAATTGTGTTGGCATTTAGCTTTTACTGTCACTGCAACTTCCATACAACATTTGGGATTCCTGTTCTGCTGCAAAACTTTATGTGGGTGTGTGCAGGCACTGGAAGAGCCCTGCTTGGTGTTGAGTTGGGTCCAAGCACAAGGACTAAAAATCCAGCTTAGATTTTCTAAATGTGTTAAGGTTTCTACATTATTATACAATGTTCTGGTAAATCAAATCTTTGCATTAAACCTGTTTTATGAGCTACATCTGACAACTTCTACACTGGGATACACCTTTTTTCCTCTTGCATTAACTAATACTCAGTAGCACATAGCAGAGTGACTGACTGCATCTCTCCTTGTTAGGTACTAGAGCTGGGAGCAAGAAGTACATGGTCAGACTGCTGACTTACCTGCCAGGTACACCAGTAGCAAAAATCACTACCAATGCTCAGATTCTGTATGAGATTGGGAGGCTTGCTGCCAGTTTGGATAAAGTGCTCTCAGAGGTGAGTTCTACTTCAGCCTCAGACTTCTCTCTTAATCAATGTCTCCAGCATTTTTTAACGTGCTTGCTGCCTGATTTTCTGACCTGCAAAATGCAAGTTGGTGACTGCAGATGTCAGTTTGACTCATGGCTCAGGTGCCAGCCTTTAAGCTGGCTGCTGCTAAAACCTTTCCCCAAGTACATGACAAGTGACATGGGTACTGTTAATCCTTTTGCAATGCATATTTGTACCAAATAGGGAGATTAGGAGTTTCTTTTACTTACACAAAGCTCACCTGTTAGTGTTTCAAACCTGGCAAATAAAGGAGAATGAACCCTAGGGTGCTCAAATTATAAGAATGTCAAGCTTATTTTAAAGGATTTTTATGTAGTGAACAGCTGGCTGATCTATTATTTTGAATTCCTTTTAACTTGCTGACTTTCTTCTCATCATTAGCCCTGTGACCATTTCGTGTTGGTACTCTCCATACAGTGCCAGCTGTGCCAGCATACAGAGATCTGTGACACTTCTCATTTGCACCATTTCCACTCAGATAATCTTAATGCAAAGTAAATTCTGTCTTTACTTTGTAGTTACACAGGATAATAAAGCTGATCAATCAGCCAGTAAGTTTGATGCATGAAAGACCTCACATTATTTATTAACCTTTTATTAACCATTTCCTTCTCATGTTCTGGCTACCAGCTTCAGACAGTTATGAAATGTAAATTTCCAGTTTTACTAAGCACATTCTTAAATTACAAGAGCATTTTTCAGTTGTAAAATATAACTTACTGTGGCTTTCTGACACACTGGTCACATTCTTAAAATGTGATTAAAAAAAGCGAGTCTCAAAATATGCTTGTGACTCATCCTACTAAAGAGGAAGTAGTTAATGAGAAGCAATTCTGATGGAAAAGGCTCTATTCCCTTAACATGGATTATCATTCACCAAGGTGCCTTAGGCTCGGTCTTGTTCTTGACTTGTTCATACACCATCCACTTTTGACTATCATTTAGTGATCTTTAAGAGCCTTAATTACAAGCAGAGGTTTTTGTTGTTTTTCTTTAAAGAAAGCCAGCTACTCTCGTGGAAAGGTTGTTGTTTTTTTTTTTTTAATTTGCCCTATGCACTGATCCAGTCTGGCCCAGAGATCACCTTAATAAGCATTTGAGGAGTCCAAGATAAGCATGGGGTATGCAGTTTTCCTCTCTGAATGTTACTTTCCAAACAATCTCCCATTTGCTAGTGAGAGAGTGGTTAAGGACCTTGTATGTTTAAAGTAACGAGGCCTAGAACTACAGAGGCAAATTTTCATAAGCATAAAGCCATGGTCAGTGTCTCCATAAACTACTTGTGCTCAGGATTTTTCCCACACCGGCTGTTGCTAGACTTGTTCCCCAAAAGTCCCACCTGTAAAACCAGAGAGTGTTCCTGCTCCCAGCAAGCTGTCAGGTTTTGTGTATCTGGTGCTCCCACAGCTTTCTGCAGCACTAGCTGTGCAGGCTGAGCTCTGCCAGAGTGGGACTCTGGCCTAGGCAGAGGCTCAGAGTTGCTGCATGACGTCACGCTATGGACAGTCAACAGCAATTTTACATTATTGAAGTGACAAATGACTTAAGGTAATCTTTGCACATAAAACATGGGGAAAAATCATTCAGGCTGTCTGTAAATACTAAGAAGCTTGCCTTAATCATTCTTCAGGTTATTCTTTTACTTGTACAAAACAACAGTCCAACTCATGGTGCTTTTCAGTGATGAACAGGTTTTTCAGAAACCTATTAAAATTAATAGTGGTTTTGAATCAAGCCTTTTAATCATAACATCAGCAATTTTTCTTATGCTTATATTATTGTGTGCTTTTTCCAAAGAAATTCCAGCATCCATCAGTAAAAAGTCTGCATCGAGGTCAGTTCATTTGGAACCTGGCAAATGTTCCTCTTCTAGATCAATACATTTATGCCTTGGGCCAGAACAAATACTGTGCAGTGGTGGAGCAAGTTATTGAGCAGTTTAAAGGCAAAGTAATACCCAAGCTAAGCAGTTTCCAAGCCTGTGAGTATTTTATTCTCATTGTAATTATGTTGAACTGAGACACAGAAATTTCTTACAGGAGTTTGGATCTATAAAGGAAAACAAAAATAATAAAAGTAAATCTCGTTTCCCTAGCCTAGACATGGACAAATACTATGCTGAATGTGTACAGCACAGAGTAAGCCAAGAGAAATGTTCTGTCCAGTCAGGGTCAGTTCTTTTATCTTTCTGATGAGTTTGCTCCCAGTTAAGTTTATTATTTTCATGCCGTTATATCAGCTAACTATATGGAATACAGTACTACCTTTCATAAAGACCCAAATAAGTACTTAATCCAGTTTTTGGAATTCAGTTGACATTGATATTGATGATAATGTGACAGTTCTGTAGCTGGAAGCTACTGTTGTGAGTTTGCACATGCAGTATATCACAGGCCACAGCAGCCTGGAGAGGGATCTTGTAATGCTCCACTGCTGTCTGTTGCCTGGCAATGCAATGGAGCTTCAGAGGCAGCAGTAAAGGTGTGAAAGGCAGCCCTTGATGCCGCTGGGGACTAGTGTGGTTTTGTAGCTTAGTGTTAGCTTGACATGCATCTTCCCAAAGCTGTTTCAGCTGTTTAATCATTACTAAATACTGTTTCTCTTTCTACTGTGTTTAGGTATCAATCATGGAGACCTTAATGACCACAACATTCTAGTAGACTCCTGTTCTGCTTCCCTGGAGAATCCCCAGTACAGAGTGTCTGGCATCCTGGACTTCAGCGACATGAGTTGTGGGTATTACGTGTTTGAGGTTGCAATAGCCATCATGTACATGATGATTGAGAGCCCAGACCCTCTGAGTGTTGGGGGACACGTTCTCGCAGGGTTTGAGAGTGTCTTGCCGCTGACTGCTGAGGAGAGAGGTGCCCTCTTTCTCCTGGTGAGTGGGAGGTTTGCACAGTCCCTCATCATCGCTGCCCACACAGCTCTGCTGTACCCAGAGAACAAGGAGTACCTCACAATCACAGCCAAAACTGGCTGGAAACACTTAATGACAATGTTTGAGGTGGGCCAGGAGGCTGTGGAGAAGACGTGGTTTGAGACTGCCCAGGCGTACACACATCACGCACCTGCTGCCTGCATCCACGGCTGCTGAGGTTCTGGGGGTGACACCGGACTGAATAAAGCAATAAAGGCAGCGCTGCCTGGACTGGATGGGGCGTGTCTGCCGCTCTGCGTCTGTGGGCAGGGACAGGACCAGGCTCCTCTCCCCGGGAGAGAACCATTACCCTCACTACGGCACAGGGGAGTGGCCATTACCGCCCCCCAGCGGGGGGAGTGTATATGACCTCATGGCAGGAGCTGGGCCCTTATCTGCCCTCACATCGGGGGTGTGGGGTGACCAGTAGCTGCCCTCACGGCAGGGATGGGGAGTGACCATTAGCTGCTCTCGCCCAGTGGGCGGGAGCAGGGCCGTTACTCGCTCTCACCGCCGGGAGGTGGAGTGACCACGAGCTGCCCTCGAAGGGCGGGCGGGGCCGTTTTCCGCCCCTTTCAGGGGAGCGCGGGCACGCGCACATGACGCTGTGGGCCGCGCGCGCCAGCTCCGCCCCACGGCGCTAGGAAAAGGCGCAGGCTCCGCCCCAGGCCGGTACGCGACACCGCGCAGGCGCGGCGGCCATTTCCGACGCGGCGGTGAAGGTTTGGGCGCGGCCACAGCGCCCGGTTCTTGCCTGCCGCCCGGGCCTCGCCGCCCCCCGCCCGGCCCAGCGGTTTCCTCCGGCCCGCCGTGAGTGAAGATGGGCGGCGGGTGGGCGGTGGGGTGCGGGATGCGTGTGTGCGCGGCGCGGGAGGCGGCGCGGCCCTCGCGTTCTGCCGCGATGAGGATGACTGTGCAGTGCGGGCGCGGGCGGCAGCGCCCCCTGGGGCCGTGCCGAGGTGCGCTCGGTGCCGGTTCCTGGGCTTCCCGGTTCACGTGCCCTGTGCTCTCTTGCAGGCCCGGTGCCAGTTCCCGTGGCCTGTGCTGTCCTGCCGGCCCTCTGCCCGTGGCACGTCCTCGGCACCATGGTGAGTGACCCGCCTTCCCCGGAGCTTTGCTGAGCCGCAGGTCCTGCCGAGTCACGGCCCGGGCGGGGGCGGCGGGGGCAGTCACACTGCAGGGGCCGGGCTGCAGGTGCCAGTGACCAGCCCGAGGTCACCGAGTGACCGAGGATCTGTTATACTGGGGCTTTAGGGCATTGGTGACAAGAGACTGGTGATACTTACTGAGCTATTCCTTTTACAGTCTCGAAGATACGACTCCAGAACTACCATATTTTCTCCGGAAGGTATTTTTTAATCTGACACTTTCAAGTAAACTGTCTGTTCTATCTATCGTCTCAAAACTATCAAAACACTTGTAACAAAGGGTGGTTTTTAGTAGCGTGTTTCTATCTGAATATGAGTTACAGAAATCATATTTACCCACACCCAGTTCTTTAGGGACAGTAAGGGTCCAAAGTGGACACTTCCAGATTTATTCTAATTGAAACAATAATGAGACTGAATCCCATTAGTGAGTAATATCACTTGCTATGTTTTTGAAATAACCATTTATCTCTTGTTTGAGTATGGTTAGATTTTGTCACTATCCCCTGAGAATGGATAATATCCTGCTGGTGCTGTCATGCCTCGCCTTGTTACTCTTGCACATGCTGAAACAATTGTGTACAAACCACGTTTATTTACTTCTTAGATGGAATGAACCCAAGAAATCCAGTATAAAATATTTTCTTTGTTTATTGAAAATTTGTCTTGGCTTATTCTATTGCAGCAGAGAGTTCTTTATTTTTTAATTTATTTTTTTAATAAAAGTTTTTTTTTTTCTCCCAGTGGCCATGTCCAATATTACTTTATTTTCATTCTCTGACTCCTTCCTCCTTTTCAGCCAATTAATTTTCAATTGACTGGTTAGAGACTGAAGAAGTAGATGGGACAATGAGCACTTGTCAGATTCTTGTAACTTTAAGTCACCTTGTATAGTTAGTCTTGTTCAGTGTCATTTTTTGATTATAGGAATTCCAATCCTTTCCCAGGTCGCCTGTACCAGGTTGAGTATGCGATGGAGGCCATCGGCCATGCAGGCACTTGTCTGGGAATTCTAGCAAATGATGGAGTTCTGCTGGCAGCAGAGCGGCGCAACATTCACAAGCTTCTTGATGAAGTGTTTTTCTCAGAGAAAATATACAAACTTAATGAGTAAGTTGAAATGGTGATTAAATGTCCAATGATGTTATTAACAACAAAATGCTGATTAGCACATAACCTGCTCTTATTTTATTTGCAGTATTATTAATCTTTTTGTTTAGTGTTTTAGACAAGTATGACTTTTCTGTCATTGTTCACTTTAGTAGTTACCCTTTTAAAGTAGAAGTATTGCTGGTTTGGTTTTTTTATCTCTTGGAGAATTTTCTAGGTAGAATAGTCTGTTTGTTGGTACTACACCTTATAAGGAAGTGGTTTTGTAGCAGTTAAGAAAACTGGGAAATCTCAGTTTTACAGAACACCATTGAGGGGCAGAATAAAGAATGCATACAAAAATTACCATGCTATTTCAGCTCCCCTTCCATATCTCTCTTTTTCTTTGGTGGCTTGAAAAGTATGAGATAATTGGATAAAATGTGCCTTAGGCTTCTTTGCCACAATTGCAGCAGAGATGAAATTTCTTTCTATTACTTTTTTTCATTCTAGCTCCTAGAAGTTAAATTTGTGATATCAGAGCAAAGTATTTTATGGATTATACTTTCTTGTTGCAAGGGAGGTAGAGCTTCATCCTTGACAGAAGCTGCACATGAACACAAAGTTTTCTCTCCAGTCTGCCTCCCACTCTATGTTGATCTTGAAAGCACCTGGAATGGTAGCAAGTACTGGATTTTCAAGGAGGCAGTGTAACAGCATACTGGAGTAGTCACCTAAAACAGCCCTTCCATCTTCTGGAAAATTCCTAATTTCATAAATCCTTTTCATGTAGCAAAAGCTTTGCAGCATATCAGATTGAGCAAAAGAGATACTAAATCAAGATACAACAAAACAATCAAGGATGGAAGTGCTTATTTTTCTTAGGGGCCTATCAAGACTATGAAGTTTCAGTTACACAGATGCCATGTGTCAGCCAGCAACTCCCACTGAAGGCCTATCACATCTGTGTGGCTCCTTCAGTGTTGGGGTGTGCTGTGCCAGGTGGCCTCCTCAGAGGCACCTGTATGTATGTGCCTAAGGGCTCTTGTAAAACCACTCAGAATTTAATCATCCTTGGCATGACCCTCTTCTCAGAACTATATGTATAACTAACATACTGATTCGCTGACTTTCGCTGTGCACCTTTGCTCTTAGCAAATGGTTACTGATATTTTTGGTGCACACTAAAGGCAGGAGATGATGAACCATATTGTATGGCAGCTGTGTAGTTTTGATCAGAAAAGCCTGACACTGGTGCTCTGCTTGAACCCCTGTATGAAGATGTTAGTGTTGGTTGGAGATTGACAGGAATTCAGTTAATTTTTATGTTTTTCTTGCAGGGATATGGCATGCAGCGTTGCAGGAATAACTTCAGATGCCAATGTTCTAACAAATGAGCTGAGACTGATTGCACAAAGGTAGGTCTGCTGACAGCTAACATGGTTTTACATGCCTGTGCTGTCACATTCAGCTCTCTTTATGCATTAGATCAGAATGAAAATGCAATTAGTAGATCAGAAGTAGGTTGAAATAGAACAGCTAGATCACAGAGTCTCTAACTTGGGAAATTGTTTCATCTTAAATGTTATGCAGGATTTGGTCAGCAAAACAAGTTTTGAGAACTTTTTTTTTCCTCTTTGATATTAGGTATTTGTTACAGTATCAAGAGCCCATTCCTTGTGAACAACTAGTAACAGCACTGTGCGATATCAAGCAGGCTTATACACAGTTTGGAGGTAATGAAGTGTGATGAATCATTGTGTTACTAAATGCCTCAAGAAAAATTCTCTTACATAATATGAAGCATCTAAGTCTGTGGACAGTTCTACTGAATTCTCTTAAATAAAAGTTTAAGAAAAATTTAAGAGGGGAATGGGTAGTCATGGTTACTGTTTTTTGCTGCTGAGGCTTCTACTTTTTATGGCTTGGGAAGTTGATGGCCGAGATGTTGGTCTATTGCATAGAATGCTTTGAGTGCTCTTGCATTTAATGAATGCCTTCAAAAGACCAGCAGAGAATTATTTAGGCAAGCTTTCAACATTTTGGGCTCATACAGTATAATGGCACAATGAATCAAAAATAAGGCTGTATGTAGGGGTATCAGTATTCTAACACTAGAAAAAAGTACTGTTTATGTGGCTCAATATGCTAGAAAATGGTACTGTAAATAGTGTTCCTTAGTATGTGAACTGATGATTCTGTTGTTTTACATATGCGTAGTGGGTGAGAATTACCTGGCTTTTGATACTGCTAAGTTAAATGCTTTAACAGCTAAGATACATACTTGAAATATTGAATTTTGATCTAAAGTCCTGAGATGATAAATTACAATTTGTAGAGACAAAAATGAACTGCTCTTCAGGTTAAATGGAATAAACCTCTGCTGCCTCCACCCCATGACTTAGAAGGAAATGCTGACGTGCTTATCTCAAGCAGCAGAAGTGCAGAACTGTCTGTTAAATCCTAGTTCACAGGAACCGATTGAAAAATGAAATCAAAGAAAATAATTGTCACTCATGACCAATCTTGTTACTAAATTTAGATTGCTAATAGCCTTCTTTTCAACAGGAAAACGTCCTTTTGGTGTTTCATTACTCTATATTGGCTGGGATAAGCACTATGGATTTCAGCTGTATCAAAGTGATCCTAGTGGAAATTATGGAGGGTGGAAAGCCACTTGCATTGGGAATAATAGCGCTGTAAGTTCCAGGTTTTTTCTTTTTAAAAAGACAAGTTAAAAAGTGTAAATTGTACTGTATTCATTAAGCTGAGATGTTGATTATTAGTGTGGGAGAGATTTACAGATAATCATAGAAATGCTGCTGTTAATTCCTGTGTTGGTAATATCTGGCAAAACTTCAGCTGTGTGGTTGATTGCCCAAAGACACCATTTTAATTTCTGTGGAATTTACAGGCGGCTGTGTCAATGCTGAAGCAAGACTACAAAGAAGGGGAAATGACCTTAAATACTGCCCTTGCATTGGCCATTAAGGTTCTAAACAAAACCATGGATGTCAGCAAGCTCTCTGCCGAGAAAGGTGAGCCTTCGCTGACATGGGACAGCACCGTCTGCTTAAACAAAGGGAGCAGAGAGTGCACATATTCCACTCACTGGAGTGTTAGCTGTCATAAAAAATGTTTTCAGAAGATGCAGCAGTTCTTAGCCTAAGAGGCATTCAGATAGATTAGTCCAGGCTGATCCCTGTTGGCCAGCTCCAGAGGCGAGGCTGCAGTTTGGGGCTGGAAATGCCTGCGTGTCTGGGAGCAGAACCCTAAGAGGAGCTCCCCTCCCCTGCTGCTGTGCTCTGCTGCAGGAGGGGACTGCGGGTGGCTGCCTCCAGCCAGGCTGCATGGCACAGGGAGCACTGGAGCCTTCTGCCTCACTTTCACTTGTAATCTCAAACCTTGCCCTGTTGATGATTGATCTGCCTAAACGCTGCTGTCTGTTCCATGTGTTTCAGTTGAAATTGCAACACTGACAAGAGAGAATGGAAAGACAGTAATAAGGGTTCTGAAGCAAAAGGAGGTGGAACAATTGATAAAACAACATGAGGAGGAGGAAGCAAAAGCTGAACGTGAAAAGAAGGAGAAAGAACAAAAAGAGAAGGATAAATAGAATATGAAATCAAGTGTTCTCTAGATAATAAAGGACCTGCTTCAGCAAAAGATAATCTGGATTTCTGTAGAAGCCTACAGCTTTGCCATGGAGGACCCAGATGTACTTCTGATGAACCAGGTCCTTAAGTCATCAATTAGATAATTAGTTTACTGCTCCTTACATTGACCAATAATTGCTTTAATTCTTGAACACTCTTTCTTTCATCTTCTATTTTTTATTATGGAATAAAATTTAAGAAGAATAGTGATGAGTGTCTTTATTTCCTCAGTAATGCCTGGATATGCACAATTTTGAGGAATTTTATTGCTTTAACCCATTAAAACAAGGTATATGCTAGTTGGTAAAGAACAAATATGGTGTTAGAATCGTTAGAATTTGTGTGTATGTGTGGGTTTTCCTTTTAAGGTAGTGAAAAGAGCTCCTAAGTTTGAAAAGTCATTTCACAAATACAGAATTAAAGTGTGCTGGCATGCCAAGTTTTAGTTTTGGCCTATTTTGTTCTATAGCAGGCTCTGTCAAACTGATGGTCTTGCAAGCAGTAGTGTTTTAAAAATGCCCTGTAGCAAATGTGTTCAGTTTATCATAGCCTTCACAAGTGCATGTGTTTTCTAAGGAATTAATCATACAACATTAGTTATATTCACACAAACTAGAAAGATATTTTACAAAGGCCACATGAAAATGCTTTATCTTGTCAAATTACAAATAGGTAAGTAAAATAGTTCATGATTTTTAGGCCATGTTGACTATTTCACATTTTATCCTGAAGGGAAATAAAAATGTTTGGTTTAGTGTTGCTGATACTTCCCCAGTGAATTTGGTTCCTTTCTCTGACACATCAGTCAAGAAAACTAACCAGTTAAGCACCAAGAAATCATAATTGTGCGTGAATTAGGAATCATAGTAATTTTTGTCCATTTTGCCCCTATACTGAATGCAAAAAAGTATGATTGTCAGATTAGCAAAAATATTCTCCACTTCTGGAAAAAAAAAGTGATCTGGAGTGAACAAAAGAAATGAAAACAAGTTACTGAAAATAACTGCACCCATTCAGCTATCAAAAGCAAAGTGAAAAGCCTGAGTGACATGCTTAAAAGTGAGGCCTTGCTGAATTTCAGATTATGACAGTGGTTATCAAGCCCATTTGTGCCCACCCCGGATTGTATTGATCTTGAAGGTTGGTTTGATTTGGTTTTCTTGCCCCAAAGGATATCTGATATATATATATATATATAATTTGACTACTTAAAGAAACTGAGTGAATCCATACAGTGTTTTGTTGGTTTTAATCCATCTCAGACATTTTTTTACTAAAATGTACTTTGTCAACATGACCAGAAATGACCCTTCCTTTCAACTAAACCCATTTTTGAGCTCACTGCTGTTAAGAGTCACTGTTGGGAACAGAGGGAAGGAATCTGACTCAAGATGTCTGTGATTCAGCTTATGTGCTTGTCCTGCACTCACTCTGGCAGCCTCTGTACAGACAGGGGAGGCTGTGTGTTCTCTCTGCAGAACTTGCTTGGTCATTCTCTAAGTATTGGTGCAGACCAATTGCTCTAGTCTTTAGCACTGAACTTAAATTGCACTTTGTTAATACTCAAATTTTATAGCTAATGAAAGTTCAACTGACTTTTATTTATACCTTGTGCAACAGTAGGTCTTCCAAATAACAACACAGGAATGGTATTTCATGTAACAAGTCCTGAATAGTTGCAGACAATATGGAATGAGTCATATTTAATTTCCGTTATAAAGGACTGTATAAATACCTCAAGCTCCATTTTATGTAGAAATTCAGTGGTCAATCTTTCTATTTTTTGATACCATGAATGCAATATATCAGCATCTTTTGCAGATTTCTGGATCACTGATGATGGTTATACGAGTACTTGGAAGATGCTCTAAAAGCAGCAATGCCAAAATGGAGTTTTTTTTTCTTTTCTCAAAGATCACTTGCAACAATATGTGATAGATTCCAGCAATGCTTTCTGTCTTCTAGGAAACTGTTAGAACATCTGAGCTTGTGTTCATCAATGTATATAGTTCACAAAAGGCAGTTTATTTAGTGTAATAGTGTATTATCAGATAGCTTAGAATATAGACTTACTAAAATATTTTTCTTAGAAGCATCTTTTTCTAAAAAAATGGGGATAACTCATATATGCATATCTTGGTTTAAAGAATTACCAATACCATTTCTTTGCCAAACATGGCATCATTTGCTGATAAAAGAGAACTTTTTAGATACTGTAATAATAAAAAATTGGAATTACATTAATAAATGTATTGAAGCATTGTGATAAGTTTTAAAAGATCTATTTATTTAAAGGGTTTGTTTGCTCAAAGTGGAAGAAGTACTGTCTAATACTTTGAGCATAATCTTTGAACAGTAATTACCAATTTAATTTAAAAAACTATCATCTCGCCTGAGTGCCATTAATAGTTGATTGTGAGCTGAGCCTCAGTATTGCCTTGGAATAGGCAAGTAACTAGCTGGCAGTCATGTCCAAGATGTACAGCAAAGTTCTCCTAAGCAAAATTTAATTTGTGATTCTTTTTTGCATTTGAGCCTAGGGCAGTAAGCAGATGGTGGAGATCTTTCATTATTAGAATCTTCCTTAGCCCTCCGGACACTAATGCAAGTTTTTTTACCTGTTCTTCCTAGAAATAAGAGCAGTGTTTGACTGCATTGGCCTATTGTATTGATTCTGGCTTTGTGTGTTTAAAAAAAAAAAAATTAAAAAAAAATCACCACCAACTGTGCCTTTCCTGGGAGTGGTTTGGGGATAAGTCATAAGAACAGAAAAATGATTCTGGCGATACATTTGAGGTATCTTTGCTAATCAAAATGATCTTCCTGTTCTTTGTATGTTTTTTTGGTGTACGTAGTGTTTACGTAGAATTTACAATGTATTACATAAGTATTTAAAATATTTAGCTATTGCTGTGGATTTAATGTTATTTTAAAACAAGAACATGTGGTGCTGTGGAAGGTGACAGATTTTTTCAAATTAGGTAAAAGTATTTACATAAATTGTTTGCATAATATGATGTTTGTAAACTGGATAGCTTATATCTCACTTGAGTGCATGATAGAACTTGTTAGGGCAAATATGCAAATATTCATAAATAGATTGTCCTAAGAAATTGTAGCGTGGTTTGTTATTCTAAGTAGTTTAAGAGAAAATGAAACTACTGCTTCTCCTATAATTACCTATGCTGTCTCTTGCATCTGTCAGTGTTTAAAAATAGTTAGCTTGTTTTCTAGGTGACTGTATTCTGTTCAAATAAAGTCAAATTAACTTCCAAGACTGCTTCTCATATGACCTCTTTTAGGTATGCTTCCTTCTTCATCCAACTATTTTACTTTTAAGTTAAAAAAGCATCCAAATTAAGGGACAACAAAAGACTCCTGATGTTAAATTTGACAGCTGCTTCTGGTTTGTTATGTATTTCCAAGGTAATTATTTATTCTTTCTGTTCATAACCTTCAAATTAGGAAAAAAATACTTCTCCACTGTTTTGTGAAAATGAAATAATGATTGAAAGGTTTTAAATGGTTTCAGAGGCCTCAGGACTGTATGCGATACATAGGTAACACAACTCATTATAGAAGACGTGAGCGCAAGAAGCTGGTGCACTCAAGTACTTTATACAGGAGAGAAATTGTGTAGTTTCAGACTGGAAGAGATTCTAAGACTTATTTAAATATCTTTCATTTCCTTAAAGAGTATTTTCCTCAACAGTTCTGCAGTAAAAAATTATCCTCATTTTCCAGTTTTAATTTCACTTATTTCTACTACAATATGAAAACCCATTAAAGTTACTGGATCTAAGAGTACCCTTCACTGGCTTTAATCTAGAGAAAATTTAGCTCCACAAAGTTTTTAGCATATTTCTCATTTTACAAACAGAACTGAGCAGCTGGCTATTTTTATCTGGGTTTAATTTGGCATTTGGCTTTCCAGTTAAACTACTCTTTCTGTGCGCAGTAAATGCTGCCATCAGCCAATTTATTGCAGATTCTCAGAGCGTACTTTAGCAGGGACCTTCAGATATCACCTGCTGACAAGAGTCCTTTGAAAGACAGCATTACTCATGTAATTGTTTAGGCTTTCACTTAATTGTAAATATTACACTTAACATGCTGCTGATACTATTAACATTCTGCTCCAAGTTCAAAGCAGCAGGAAAAAACACCTACTTATTTATAACTACTGTTTTCTAAAATAGTAATAATACAACATAATTAACTTGTGCCAGATGATGCTACATAAAATATTTAGCAAAACATTAGGCATGTAACCCAGACAGTTTAATCCTTTTATATCCTACAGCATCTGTTTTGCCTAGTTAGGACCCAGCTGCACACAAACCCACAGTTATGTAATAAAACTGGTTTCCTATGTCTTGCACGTTCTAGTGGCAGCTATGTTCAACACTGGTAGCGACATATTATAGCTCTAAAATGCATCTACTGCAGTGCACAGAAATAGAGATTTTACCTGAATACCTCATGTTAAGAATACCAGATACAGTCCAGTAGTGAACCAGCTTCCATCAAAAATTAAAGTTGCAATTTCAGTACAAATATTGCCCAGTAATTTTTAAAGCACTCAGAAAACACCAGAACTACAGAGGTGCCTCAAAAAAAAAGAAAGAAAAAAAAAAAAGGAAGAAAAAGAAAAAAAGAAGTGAGGGATTGTGCCCTGTTTTGGGCTAAAATATAGTTTTCATTTACCATAAAATCTTGAGTTGACCACTGCATATACACTAAGCCTTTCAAAATAACAGTCATGCTGCATCCTTTACACAAATATTTTGATTGTGGAAGATATGCCATATACAAATGGATTCTCAATATATAAAATGACTGTATTTACATCAGAGCATTCAAATCAATACAGTCTGTCACTAGAAGTGTGCCAGAAGAAACTCCTGTGTAAGCAGCCTTTTTTTGTGTGCCTGTACAGGCTGCATTATGTCTTGCACAGACATGCACTACCCAAATATGGCTGCAGGAAAAGATAATACAGAAAAACACGAGTTTAAAAATTAAGAAAGCAATTTAAATGCTCCAGTATTCTGTTTTGGTCATTGAAAAGATTAACCATTTACACAGAGGGATGCAGTTTTTCTGTAAAATAAACACTTGGTATAAAAGAATTTTGATGATTGACAACAAGCTTAATGAAATTGCTGTTTGGGTAGTGCTCATTTTAGAAAGGTATAAAGTTGCTAAAATTATTTGAGTGAAATAAGGACCATTTTCCTGAGGAATTTGGTATCTAACACTTTTCATGTAGAAGCTGATTAGCTATGTAAAGTCATTTAGCCCTTCTTTCCAAGTCTTTTCTTTCTATAAAACATTAAACACTTCAGCTGCTTCTATTTTTTTGTGGCAGAGTGTACAATGTACATTTCCATTAGGATAATTCAGGAAAAATCACTGATTAAATTTCACAGTTTGTTTGTTGAAAGTTGACTTTTGTAACAGATTTTATTTATCTGATACAGAAATAAGTGGTGTTTTGTACAGAGTATTTATTATATATGTTGTATATCTATAATGTACCTAAAGATGTAGAAATATCCTAAGTCATTTAGCTTGCATGAGTTTATCTATTTTAGATTAAAAGTTCCAAAGTATTCTGAATTAGAAATTTTTAAAAATCATACTGATTTAGAAACTTAAAAAAACCTCTACTGAGTGTTTCAAATGCAATGGAAATAAAAAGTTATTTTTTTCGCCAGAAGTCACACTTGCACCCTCCCAAAAGCACGGTGCAGCAGCAGCAGGCGTTGCCCGGGTGGAGGTGCCGGAGTTACTGAGCGCTGGCGCTGCAGCTGTAGCAGCCGCCGCACGGGACAGCGGCCCCGGCCCCCCTCGGCGCGCACCTCCTTAGCCTCAGCAGGAGCTGCTCCCTCGCTGCAGGACGGGCATCGGGGGCGCCGAGCCTGTGGGTGCAGCGCGGCCGCCTCCTCCCCGCGGGATCTGCTGGGAGCCCCATTGGCGGCATCGGCGCTGGCGTCGCACGGGGAGCGGCCGGCGGTGGGCGCCGGACCCAGGCCATCCGAAGCTCCCGCCCCCCGCCTCCCCTCACGGCCGCGGCGGGGCGGGGCCAGCGCCGTCCGTCCCTGGCGGCTCCCCATTCCTGCCGCCACGCCCCGTCCGCGCCGCGGAGCTCGAAGGCAGCGGGGGCCGTGCCCCAGCCATGGCCGGGCGCGGAGTGCGGCTGAACTGCAGCCGTGCCCCGTCCCTGCTCCTCCTTACCTGGCTCTGCGCGCCTCTGCTTGGCCAGCCCGGAGCCTCACACGCGGGTAAGGCGGCTCGGGGCGGCCCCGGCGGTTGAGAGTCGGAGGGGCAACTAGGATGAAGAATGAAGGGTGAAAGGCGCTCCGGTGAGGAGCCAAGAGGGTGTCGGAGGGCAAGGCTTGGCCGGCCGGAGGTTCCGAGCCCACCCGGCGCTGTGCGAGGCCGCTAGGGATTGAGCGGGTGGTACTGCGGCCCGGGATCTGCGGGCACCACTGCCCTCTCCGGCTGTGCCTAGGTGGGAGCGCGGGCAGCGGGAGCGTTTCGTGAGGGGAAATGAGGCGGGATTTTGCGGGGGGGGGGGAGGGCGGAGACGCTGCCGGCGATAGGGTCTCTGCGCACCAGCTTCGTTTTTCATGCCATCAACTTTTTCCCGGACGAGGTTAAGATAAGGCTGGTGCCGGGTCCGGTGGTGGCGGCTGAGGGAGAATCGAAGGGCTGCGCTGGCTTTAAAAGGAGCGGCATCTCGGGAGGTCGTTGTCTAACGGGCTCATCAGGGCTTCCCTCTCACAGAAGAGAGGGAAAATGTCTTTGCTAAACTACAGCTGTTCAGGTGCATTATCAGTCTTGACTGCCTCACATTTCATTACATTACATACACTTTCTAAATGTGTATATATGTATAACGCTTTAAAGATCTCAGCTGCCATAGCTTTCAGTTTTTGCTCTGCTCACTTTTTGAGAAGAGGTGCAGTTGTAGCTTTGTGGTGTGTGATCTCCATCTGGTGCAAAATATATTTTAATAACTGTGATTTCGCATATGGATGTGGCTGCACATGAATGCAGCCCTCTTAAGAATTTATAACAGAACTCGCTGCTCTGTTTGGTCATGCATTATTTCTTTGACTTCAAAAGAGGCAGTCTCATAATTCAATCAGGATTTAACTTTCCGAGTTGAAGGATGTAAAATGGCATGTGAAGCTGGAGTGTTTATAGAATTACACACAGATCAAATGAGCAAAATCACTGCTCTTCCACACATTTATTTAGAATCAGTTGTTTCAAAATGTTGCACTTACATAATTTGTAAGTACATTGCCAAGAGTTTTGCAGAATGTCTTGAAACCGTAACTGCAATAATTACAGGCAGAAAGAAAAGAATTGAAAGATAAATTTTACTTTTTTTTATATTAACTGTATATCGAAAAAGTGGTTGTAAATATGGTTTATAGAAAGTTGGTTGTATCAATGTCTAGGTCTTAATTCAGCCTACAAATACTTAGCCTGTTATTGCTGAATGTGATTTAAACGATTATTCTTTGTCTCAACATTTGGAAAAGTAATGTTTTTCATGTTCTTCATGACAGAAGATGCAAAATCATTATGTTACATTATATGATTTATATGA
The DNA here is from genome assembly GCA_013397245.1 of Thryothorus ludovicianus. Taxonomy (NCBI): domain Eukaryota; kingdom Metazoa; phylum Chordata; class Aves; order Passeriformes; family Certhiidae; genus Thryothorus; species Thryothorus ludovicianus. The sequence goes on along the minus strand of VZTB01006335.1, from coordinate 78,286 downwards.
CTGCATGGAATTATCTGCAGTCAGACTAAGCCAGGTTTTGCCTTTTGGCACAAGTCATCAGTTCACTGAGAGCTGCTCATGTATAGTGAGGCTAAAGTTTTCACAACTTGTTTTTTCTAAAATAAAATTAAATTTGCTATAAGAGTACTTGTAAATTAATTTGGTGTTTCCTTCAGTTAATAGTGAACTAATATTTTGTCTTGGATAACTCTGAATTGTCAGGAGAAAATACTTGCTGATTTTTGAAACACAGTCAAAATAAAAGTTTTGTTCTTGCTCTGAATTTTAACAGGTGAGACTCGAATGCCCAAATGGAGTTGAGGTTAACAACCTCTAACCCTGCTATGCTGTGCTGCAGACCTGTGATGGTGTTTCCTTGGCAGTTCATGCACCCAAGTATTTTCTACTCATTTTAACGTTTCAAATCCTTCTCCCTACCCAACAGGAAGCTGCAAACCTTCCTGCTTGTATGGGTTTCTTGTGATTTTTCTTTTAAAATACTTTGTGCTTTTTTTACAGCTTCTTAGGGAGATAAATGTGACCATTGATTTGAGGAGAAATATCTGTGTTGATTTGTAGAAGGAACTGTGGAAGGAAGTACTTGCATAGTTTCCCACTTTTTAAAATGGTTTGTGTGACATTATAGGATTTGAAATCTCCTACTTTTATCTGATTTTGAGAAATGTAGCTGATTTCTGTGAGCTGTAGGGTTCTATGTTCCAGTGTATCCAAGACTGGAATGGAGCTGAGTGGGCAAAATGCTCCTTGAGGCAGAAGGTAAGGCCAGTACCCGATGTCTACAGCACCCAGGGCTGCACTGGCAGCTTATGAGAAGCCCTGGTCTCTTTCTTATTTCCATAAGGTCTTTTTTACTCACATTTTGTATATGTGTTTAATTCCATGACACATAGCCTCTAAATTTGTAAATTTACGAGGTTCTACATACTTGTTCTTCCTTGTGTCCTTGTGCTATCTGCACTTCTATACACCCTTTTTGCTGCTTGCTTTCAGCATTTCTCGGTGCTGACTTCACAGTCCATCTTCAGTCTTTACTGACAGGTCAGCAATCAGTGATAATGATGCAATGATTAAAAGTGGTACAAAGAGAGATGACAAAATCCTGGATCTGCTACAGGAAAGTCCTCCTGCCTTCAGAGTGACAGGATTTTTCCCCAGGGCAAGCTGACATGAAGCAGCCTTTTCCTGTGGCCCGGCTGTTGGGCAGAGAGAAGGATCCCAGTTGTGTCTGTGGGAGCTGGGAGCTGAATGGAGCACATTAGTGTGTCAGTGAGCTCAGGAGGAAGTGCTATGGCATAGCGCAGACCTGCAGTTACAGCTGCAGGTGGCTGTCACTACTGCTGTCAGTGTGTCACTAGAGAGGTCAGGAAGCTGTTTGGCACATGGTGTGGACTTACCTAGAATCCACCGCCATGGGTATTCAGACAGGAATAGTTTGTGGTCCAATTAGCTCCTAATCTAAAGATTGACTGTCAGTTCGCATTTATTTCTTGGTTAGTTTACAAACTACATAGCAGTCTATCATGGTTACTAACCAAACTTGTACATGTGTTCAGAAATATGTGCCATAATTATACTTCGTTGCTAAGCTGTTGGGGGATAGATTCATTCCCCTTTACAACTATCAACTTTTAACTTTAACATTTTAAATTTGAGTTAGAAACACCTTCACTGCTTTCTGTGAGCAGCTCTTGAACCTCTGTGCATATTGGTAAGTACCAAGCAGTACTGCAGTTCAAAATTCTTCACAGTTTCATCTCCAATATATGTAATTTTATTTTGCTACTGGTTGGCTGGAGGTTGATGTGCTAGGTAAGAGAGAAGGCACAAATCCTCATAGTAATTTTAAAGCCACCTTTTCCATGCTTGTAGGAGTGGTAGTGTAGTTTGCATTTATTTTTTCAATAGGAGAGGAAAAGATAGTTCTGGGAAGTTCACAAGGTAATAGTTGGCTTTTCTGGCTTCTGTTCAGTTAATGGGATAGTGTTAGTATTGCTACTTTGACTTACAGATATCCTAGTTAAGATGATTGTGATCTTTCTAAATGCTTGTTGTTGATTAAACACTTGACTGTGACTGGATTCTAGGCAATTGCTAATGCATAGAAGGAAAAGTAGGCCAAAAAACTAAAGACCATGCAGGAAGTATGACTCATGATCCTTTTCAAAGAGTCAGAAGAATCAGTATAAAAATAAAACTTCAATTTAATACATTACCTATCTTTTCTACCTAGTGAAATAATGATGGGAGATCATCTTAATCTACTAGAGTACTGAAGGCAGGTGTACTGTATATATTCATTCACCTTCCAGATTTATAAGCAAATTATTAGTTGTAGTATGTAGAAGTTAGATTTGTGGATAATAGTTTGTGTTATAATAGCCCAGAGTTAAAGAATATCATGTTAACTGCAAAATATGGGTATTTTGCAATGTTTATTGTCCTTAGTAGTGTTTTTTTTTGTTGCAACGGTATATGATTATAAACATGCATTAGTAATATATATTACTTCTGAATATACATCTTAACATTGCACATCTAAAAAGTGACTCTTTCCCCATGGGTGAAGATGAAACAGGAAAGCCTTATAGAAATGATTCCCTGACAAAAGATTTTGAGAATATGGAAACTATAAGCGAAATTGAAAGGGAAGCGACCTTTGACATACCAAGCCTTAGTTACTGAGCAACTGAAAAACAATGGTATGTCTGGCTGAAAGTAATCCCCTCTTGTTTAGACAAGACCTTCTACTTGCAGATAAGTATGGTAATGTAAGGATTCTTATAGGCTGTATGTAAATGCTATAGGATATAGTGCTTACATACTAAACGCTAAATTAGTACTAAATTGGTTAGTGGAAATTAGAATATTCAACACAGAAGAAGACTTATTGCACTGTAATGGGAACCTCACTCTCTTTTTCTGCTCTCTCTCTGCTCTTATCTACTCTGCTCTTATCTCTTACACTCAGTCTTTTGTTCTCTTTCCCTCTGGCCTGCTCTGGAGCTGCGGCTGGCAGCTCCAAGCAGGACCCCTGCACCCACACCCTTTGCAATAAACTGTAATTTCCAGGACTTCAGAGATCTCTGGTCTCCGTTCATCATACCCACTCACGCTCTGACAGTCTCCTACAGCCTCCTTTGAAACTGCACCCAGTAGCGACGTGAAGAAAACTTGAAATTATTAACACTCAAGTCTGTCAATTAGAAAATGCTTTGAGTTACACTGTTCAAATTAGAAAATGCTTTGAACTGCACTATTTAATGTGTAAGGACCAGTGTTAAACTTGCATACCAATCTGGCTCTTAGACTCTTTATGTAAAAAACTACAGAAGAATACAGAGTTCGAAGAAAGCTTATTAATTGGGAGAAACAGGAGTCTGATGTACTCCTATTTAAAAACAAAGATTTATGAAAATACGTCTGGGATCAAGCCTGTAACATGAAGTATTTCACTGGTAATGCTTATAAAAGGAGTGATGTTGCTAAATCCTTTTAGGATGCTAGGAAATTTAATCCCATAATGGTACAGTAAATTACAAAAGTGTTATTCTTTTGTAAAACTCATCTTTTATTTCCTATCTACAACATTTTAAAAGTCAGCCGTTAGCAGCCCATGCAAAATTTTGACTTGAGAATGTTAACAAGATAAATAGACATGTACATGTTTCATCATGCTATTCATGCATCTGAGGCTCATGTAATGTTTCATCGTATTTTCTAAATAGTTCTTCCAAAGTGCTTTAATAAAAAATTTGTTAAATACTTACGGAGGAAAAGGTAGAACTGAATTTTTAAATACAATGTTTTCAAGGTCAAGTGTTCCATTAGAATTATTACTCAGCCTTTTTTCAAAAGTGTTATCCAGCTACTTCAGAGTTTGAATCATTAGTCTGCTTTTGGCACAAACATTTGATCTTAATATGTAGTCATACTGAGAGGCAGTTAGAAGAGTTTAAGGTGCAAATAATAAAGTAAACATTGTCATTGGGAGTTGCCACTGAACAGTGGAGAGCGCTACCTTTGATTTAAACTGCAGAGGTTATCTGGCCTCAATAAAAATGAAGATGTACAAATACAGGCAAGCTTAGCACTGCCCTTCAAAGGCTAAAGATCTTCTAAGTATTTTTTAGTACACTGAGCTTGTGGCAGGGGGGGAGTGTTGCCATAATCTCTTGCCATCTGATTTAGTATGAGATTGTACTCTGAGTTGTTTTTCTTGCTAGTCATAGGTTTTAACCTCATTCTGTTTTTCTCCAACCAGCATAGCTACTCTGCTGCCTTAAGCCACTAAAATTATTTTACCTGTTTTCTTCCCTTTACATTTTTTTCATTTGTCACTAGCTCGTCACAATTTTTTATTGATGTTAATACAAGGAGTAACTAAGAATCACAGCCCCTTGTTGTAATCTTAAAATTGTAGATATGTGGAAAAGAGATATAAAACATATGCAATCTGTAAAAAAATATTTGAATGGCCCTATTAAATAAAATGTACAAGGTAGGGATGATTACTTATTTTGTTTTTGCCAAGTCTTAATATATTGTTACCATTCCCAGTCTCCTCATGGAGCTCTCCTTTGTTTAAGACATCTTTTCTAGACCCATTTGCGTATTAGTGAACAGAATAAACTAGAGATACTGAGAAGTGTGGATATACATTTTCTAATCTGTGATTAGGAAAAAAAATAATTGAACTATATTGTTAGTAAATAATGGTCATTGTAATAGATTAGTGAGTTTACTAGAGGTCTGAATATAAAATGTTTGAAAAATAATATGTAGGTATATAAAAGCAGTAATGGAACATGTCCCCTTTTAGCATAGCAGAGGAGATGCTGTGTTTTAAGAGAAGTTTAATCTGGAAACAACACATACCCTGAAGATGCTGTATCGTTGCACAGGAGGTTGTCTTACAGGAACACAGAAACGGTGAAAGTACAACTTTGCCTCTGCATTACTTCAAGGTCAATTAATGGAGAGATAATATCCAGCTGCGTAGTTAGTCTTAAATTCAGTTGAGAGTTGTAACTGGAGGAGGGAAATGTAATTAATGCTAATATAAAAATCAAGTATTTATTAAATATTAGGCTGAAATACAAACAAAATCACTCATAAATCAGGAAATAGGAATATAGAAATAGAGAAATTAAGTTGTGTCTTCAGGAAGCATTCTTTTGGATGTGATAAAATGTAGGGCTTGGCAAATATTTGTATTGTTACAAATAAAAAATCCTTGGCTAATGAGGATATACGGAACCAGTTAAATATATTTTTAGCACTTGTACATTTACAAGATAATTTGTACATGTGCAGCATTCTGTTTCTGGATCCTTTTTGGCAGGCATTCCTATGTCCTATGAGTTTTCCTTGTCCACCTGAACTGTCTCAGCAGTATGGTATAAGTTGCCCATCAATTCTTTGCACGTGCCACAAGTCCACAATCTTGAAATGGAGATGTGCTAAGTTGTAGAACACAAATAATATATCTCAAAGAACAGTAGGTTTGTGAGCAAGTGAAGTGCACTCTCAACAGAAAGATGTGTATTTTGAAACAGAAGGGTGACCTGTCTTAAACCCCAAATGTTGATTTGGCCCACAGCAAGAACCATTAAGCAGCACCTTAGTGTAGGGTAAGACTTGTAGGAAAAAGGGGTCCTACTGCTCCCATTTGCTGATCCTATTTCTTAATTTATGTTCTGCTACTATGACACTTCAAAAAAATCCGATTAGTGTGTAAAATAATATTTCTACTGGACTGCCCCACACCTGCAGTGCCAAAGGCAGGGAACTGCCTTGCTGGGCTCTGCAGTGCTTTGGGTGTTTTGTCCAAAGGACCTGTACATGAAGCCTTTTGCAGTGCAGCAGGAATCCACTGCTGTCACACTTTGATGAATGGAAGGAAACTTAGGCTGCCCATCTTAATTTGTCTAGGCTGCAGTTGCTGCAGTCATGTGGGACTGGGTTAGGTCAGTTCAAATTAATGGCCTAAGTGATGTTAGCCAAGCCTCTGCCACAAATGCCAAGTCATGGAAGTGCTGGTCAAACTCTGAGGTAGCTTTTGCAAGTTTTGTGGGAATGAGAGCTGATACCCTATGCAGGTGTGACCTGACATACAGTGTGGACATCCCAGGCAATTCTGAAATCCTAATCCTCTTCAGTATCTATGAATTGCTGATTTACTGAATGTTGATGGTAATGAACCTCAAGTAGACATTATTTAGGCTGCCTTTAATTGATACTTAGTTTCCTTTAGCTTCTTTTATGAGAAAGATTGAATACCACCAATGTTTTTTCTTCTCGTATTGTTCCTATTTGTTCTACTTCTGTTAGGTTGACTAAATTCACCTCCTCTCCAAACAAAGTAATATTAATCTTCTAAATCTCTCCTTGTATGGATGACTGTGTCTGGTTTTAATCTGTTTATGACATTCTCTAGTGATTTTCTGCTTCTGATATATCTTTTTTTAGATGGATGCTGTTAGTGAGCACTTGATTTCTAGAGAGGTCATGCTGTAGATTTATGTAATAGCATAATATTTTAAGTCTGCATTAAAAAGAGATGGTGGTGAGCTTCTTTCTTTTGTTTATGCTGTCCCTTAAGCTGATGATAACAGTTGCTAGGTCTTTTTTTGGCAGTAGTTCCCTTTTAAATTTCACTGCTAAGTAGTAAAAATCTTTGTCTAGAAGATACGGCAGTGTTTTCTGGTGGTCATCCTAACTTATGTCTGAGGATTGGAGACCCTTCCATGCAAGATGATTCATGTAGTTTGTGCTTCTCTAGGCAGAGGCTATCTTCAGGTCTTTCACATCACCTTTGGAAGCTGTTCTTACTCAAGTTACTTAGCTAGACTCTGTTCTTACCTTTTTTCCTCCCCTCTCTCTCTCCATCTTCCCCAAAATGACCCTTTGAGAAGAAAAAGAATGAAAGATGCAAAAAAAGATGAAAAAGAACTAGAAAGATGCATTCCAGTCAGTGGAGCATTTGAATGGGTAGAGAGTTGACTTGTAAACAGTTTGGCAAATGCATGTAAGACACAAAACAGTGTAAGAGAAAGTGCTTTACAAGTGCAGCAAAATTTGTATGTGGTAAATGTGCCCAAACATTAGAAGAAATACATTAAACATTAAGAGACTGAAGTTTCAAACTGGATTGCAAGTTATGCAATATACTACAGGTGTGTAAATGTGGGTGTAGGTTGACAGAACTTCAGTCCCTCATTGATCAGCTTTCAGTTTTAGAGCTCCATAGCTGCATGGCATTGGATAAATGATAAAAGAGCTTTTTGCCTACTGAGGTTGTCTTAATGTTCTTGAGTCATCAATTTTTGAAGTGTGATAAAGATATGAGTATGCTAAGAAAACCAGGTAACTTTATAAATTTCTACTTCCAGGACCTTGGGTATGCTTCTAGAGAGAGAATGAACTCTGCATAAAAAAAGCTGTAACTGTTTGGACTCAAGAATGCAGATGTACACTGCTCATTTGAATTAATGTTGATAATTTTTTTTTAATATAGCTGTATCTGAACCTTCTTTTATTGCTAAAAGTGAGGATCGTTTGTTTAAGCATTTATTTGAAGACTATCAAAGATGGGTTCGTCCAGTGGAACGCTTGAATGACACAATAAAAATCAAGTTTGGCCTTGCAATCTCTCAGCTAGTAGATGTGGTATGTATAGTAAATGAGTTGTATTTCTTTTCTGCTAACTTTAAAATAAGCATAATTTCATGTGAAATAATTGTGCCTGTTAAACACAATAGATTAAGCATCTCAAATTATTATCTGTGCAATAAAAATGCCCTGTAGATGAATATATAATGTTCTTATATAAACATACTTAGTGATTGGAATGCTTTCAGCAGTATGTTTTGTATTTTAAATTACGGACCTCTGTGAACTCAAGCAGCTATTTCCTATGGATAGATTATTTTTTGTGATATATGCTTTATTTTACAGGATGAGAAAAATCAATTGATGACAACAAATGTGTGGTTGAAACAGGTATGTATAAAATATTGATGAAAAATTCTGAAGCTTCATAACTGCAAATCAAAATTTGGGAGAAACTTTTCTAGTTAATTGTATATGCAAAAAATTAGTTCTTGCATGAAATTTTATTTCATATAGTATCTTTATAGAATGTCCCTGGAAATGCTTTAAAGGATTAATTGTGAAAAAACTCTTAAAAAAACCATAACAAGGTAAATAAAAATTCAACAAATTGAAAGTAATCTGATATGACATTGCATGGCCATTTAATATACCAAGGTGTATATATCCAACCATAAATTTCTGCTTCAGTACAGAAGTTTCCATTCAAAAGCTTTATTAAGAAAAGTATCATTGGTGTATTCTTCTGTATAATAGTTTTGAGGTCTTTCTCCTGTGGGACATTTGAAATTATTGGATATACATTACTGAAGAATTCCAATTTCAAAGTTAAACGTGCTTCCTAGAAGGAAATACATTTTTCTCTTAAAAATATTTGAGTTTGGGCAGAAAAAAGCCTCAAGCTTTGTAATTGTTAGAGTCCATTATTTACTTGGGTAATGCTGCTCACAAATCATTCTTGATTTAACTGAGAAGAATCTTTGTAGATGCTGGGTATACTTACTAGCTTATGGAATTATTTTTGTTTGGGTTGATTCCTGTCTGTTTGTTTATTTGATTTTTTTTTTTTCCTTTTGCTTCCCATTCCCTTCTTTTCCAATTTTAGGCCAAGTTTTTATTTTTAGGAAAACTTTGAGACTAGTCAGCAAACATGAGATGGCCATGTGGGTTGATGATTCTTTGTGTCCTCTAATAGTTTCTGCAGATCTTCTTGAAGTTGAACCAGTTTTGAGCATGATGGGTTTTATATAATGAAAATGTCTAAATTGCTTCTGATTAGCTTCCAGTAATTGGTATTCATCCAGAATAAGCTTTTTTCAAATTTAATTTATACAATTAAATTATATTAGAATAGCTCTTACTTATAAATACATGCTCTGAGAAAGGAACATCATATTTTTTGTTCTGTATGGAAACATTGTCAAGTAGCTCTTATAACAGAAAACAAATACTGAGTGAGGTAACTCCATGCCTGTTCAGCAAATTCATTGCTTTATGCAAATTTTAGTTCACTTTAGTTGTTGTTAATTTCCTTGTTATCTATTTTCATCTGGTATCACCCTGCTTAAATTCACTTCCCAATAGTAATAGTTATTACATCTCACATATTCGCAGGAATGGATAGATGTAAAATTAAGGTGGAATCCTGAAGACTATGCTGGAATAACATCTATCCGTGTCCCATCAGATTCTATTTGGATTCCAGATATTGTGCTGTATGACAAGTAAGATTTGAATCTTTTCATACAAAATGCTTTTCCTCTACAACTTCACTGACCAAACTGCTTCTAGGAGGCTCATTGGATAGACATAATGTGTACGTATAGTGGGCTAAGAACCTATGGAAGAACTCGCATCTGAATGCAAATGGACTTCATTGCCGTGTTAAATGCTCAGATGTTTTGCTTTACTTCTGAATGGAATTTCTAGTTCCTTTGAAAAGGTTATTTTCATTGTGTTGTGTAAATTTTTTTCTTAATTAGAAAAAAATATCCTGCACACAGTGCTGGGTATGAATAGTGTAGAATGATGTGAGGGAAGCAACTAATTTATGCCATTGTAGGTCATATTCAGCATGGAATTAAAGTCAGGTATGTATAACTGTAAGGGAGGTTGGATTTGTTTTGGTTTTTTTCTTTTGAAAATTAACAGATCTCAAAAACAGTAACTTTAGAATTAACCCTTCTGCACAACTCAGGCATGCATACTGTGCTTTTACATTTCCTGTCTTGTTGAGTCAGGATAAAAGGCCGTTGCAGTGATTGTAAATTCAGATTTGGACACAATTATTATTTTACCTGTTTAATGACTTTTTCTTCAATAACTATGATTTGGCCAAATTTAAAAGTACTTATTTTGTCTTACTAATAGAAACACAAAAGCTGGGTCATGCTATTAAAGATAGCAGGATCAGGATTTTGCAATCCTTTCGTAAATCATTGGGACCATAGAGAGTTGCACAAATCTTTTCAGGACTTGAAAATATTCTTCGGTCTTCCAAAGCTCTTTACCTATGTGAGATTCAGATTTGAGGAAAAGAAGTTGACTGTGAAGACAATACAAAGTTTTGACTATCAAGCGATAGACAGCTGAAATGACAATAACAAAGCATAATTTATTCTTTAAATACACCCTGACACCCCATTGTAATTCCCTGCATTTATCTCTCTTCTTTCAGTGCAGATGGACGTTTTGAGGGAACATCTACAAAAACTGTGGTAAAATATGATGGCACCATTGCTTGGACTCCACCAGCAAACTACAAAAGTTCTTGTACTATTGATGTAACATTCTTTCCCTTTGACCTTCAAAATTGCTCAATGAAATTTGGTTCCTGGACTTATGATGGCTCACAGGTTGATCTAATTCTTGAAGATTATGATGTTGACAAAAGAGATTTTTTTGATAATGGAGAATGGGAAATAGTGACAGCAAAAGGGAGCAAAGGAAACAGGACTGATGGATGCTGCTGGTATCCTTTTGTTACATATTCATTTATAATTAGACGTTTGCCACTTTTTTACACTCTGTTTCTCATTATTCCTTGTATTGGGCTTTCATTTCTAACTGTCCTTGTTTTCTATCTCCCTTCAAATGAAGGTGAAAAAATTTCACTCTGCACTTCAGTACTGGTATCTTTGACTGTTTTTCTTCTTGTTATTGAAGAAATTATTCCATCATCTTCTAAAGTTATCCCACTCATAGGAGAGTACTTGGTGTTCACTATGATATTTGTGACCTTGTCCATTGTGATCACTGTCTTTGCTATCAATATCCACCACCGCTCCTCGTCCACACACAATGCCATGGCACCCTGGGTTCGCAGGATATTTCTGCACAAGCTGCCCAAGCTGCTTTGCATGAGAAGCCATGTCGATAGGTACTTTGCTCAGAAGGAGGAAACAGCAAATATTAATGGATCAGAATCATCCAGGAACACCTTGGAAGCAGCTCTGGATTCCATCCGCTATATTACAAGACACGTTATGAAGGAGAACGAAGTTCGCGAGGTGGGTGTGTTAGTCCTGCTACACTGATTTTGTACAAGTGGAAATTAGAAAACCAAGTGCTTTACTGTGCAGTTGCATATTAAAGATGTGCTACAGATTTCCAGCTTTTGTACTTTGCTGAAAGCTGTGTAGTTGTTTCCACTGGAAAAATGTGCAAATATGGTACAATACTGAGAATATTTGGCTGATACAGTACAGCATTTGGGGTCTTTAAATGTATTTTGCTTTCTTCTAGAAATTCTTGTTATTAGTTGTCTCACATTGTGAGACATTTGTCTGTGACAAGAGCATGTACTGTAACTGTTTCCTACAGCACTACTGAGATGATGGGAGAAGGAGCTCTTTCTCACTTAATTGTTGTACCTGAAGGCTATCTTGAAAAATGCATTTGCCTTATATTTTCTGAATAAATACTGCCAAGACTTACCTTTCAGCTTTCAATTCCAAATAAAAACAGTTTCAGTGCTCTAACTTGTATTAGTTTAAATACAGGCTATAGCCATATGTTGGTCATTTTGTGCTCAGATGAAACATGGAATCAGTGACTTCCTAAGTGTTCTCTTCTACCCTTACTATTATTTGTCTCTAAGTTTTATCAAAAGATGTCAGCAGCATTTTTTCATTTTGTGCATTTTCACTCTGAATTATCCTTAATGAATGTTTACAACATTTGTATAAGACCATTAGAAATCTGTTTTCTTTACATGCTTTCTAAGCTAACATCATTGGCACATCAGAGACTTAAATGCTATTTCCAGTCTAGTGTAGAAGTTTGTAGAAATATAGAAGTTTTTTGTGTACTGTGTGTTTCTGATGGCAAAGCCTGAGGTTCTTTCAATTTGTGTGGGAATTGCTGTCTTCAGAAGGCTCTGGTTGCTGAGATCATATTCTCCCATAGAAGACAAGGAGTAATGTGCCTTCTCAGGACTTGATTCTGACATTGTCATAAGGGATGCAGCCTAGATTTTTAATAAACATATCTGCTGTACTGTTAAAGCGGTATCTAATACCTCTGCATTGTACAAACAACAGAAATGGAATAGTTTGCTATGAAATAAGTAATTTCCTGTAAATTAAGGTTTGACTGTGAGTGTCAAGTAGTAAGTATTTCATTCTTCAAGTGTAATGTTGTTGTTACTATAAACCTTGGAAAATAATATACAGCTTACTGGGGATTTACTTGTTTTATTATTACTGGGCTACAGAGAATGCAAGCTTTAGTTGCAAAAGTTGTTAATAACCACTAGACAGCTAGTGCTGTTATAGCCTTGTATCTAGGAAGCATTAGGCTTGGGAAACATGGAAGGTCCAGTCCAAATCCAAGACAGTTGTTTGGCAGGGTTTTAATTTGCTTGCACAATTATATCTGCAATACTTGCAAAACTATGTATAGATATGAATAATTTTATCAAAAAGGAAATTAGTCTTGAAACTACTGTGATTATTCTTTCCAGTGTATAATTCTGTGTGGCAGCAACTTTGCAGTTTTCAGCAATTGTTTCTAGCACAACATCTGCTCTGTACGAACAATTTTTAAGAAATATTTTCTTATTACTATTTAGGAGGTTTGATTTTGGTTTTATGGTTAGTTTTTTAGTTGTGGATTGGTGCTTTGGTTGTTTGGGGTTTTTTACAACTTTTGCTTCCAACTCCTGCTTGGGAATTCCACTTTATGATTTCACTTGCTATGAATCCTGCAGTATGTTAGAAAATGGCAGACCAGTCTTGTCTCTATAAATGAGGATGTTTGGTGCTTCTCCGTGTCAATTTCTTCATCAAAATCTACATTGCTTATCAATCTTCACAGGGGGAAGCTTGCTTCTCATAATTATACTCACAGTATAATTATGAAATGTTGCTCAAGAAAGTTATCGTATGGACATGGTTGAAAAGTGTACTTTGAAATAACTAAGAATTGCAGGATTTGGTACTGTGTTTTTACCTGTTCTTGCGCACACTGACCAACTCGTGTGCTCTTTGTGTTTTAGGTTGTTGAAGACTGGAAATACATTGCTCAGGTGCTTGATCGAATGTTCTTGTGGGCTTTTCTTCTGGTTTCAATAATTGGATCACTTGTGTTATTCATTCCTGTTATTCATAAATGGGCAAGTATAATAGTACCTACCCATATAGGCAGTACAAATGCATAAAATATCTTTGGAACCATGTCCTACTGATCTGTCTCTTAAGTTTTGCAGTAGCTCTGTTTCCATGCATGTTCATTGTAGGCATGCTTCTGATAGAGTGAAAAAAAAAATGCCAAAACTAGAAAATTAGTTTTTTCTTAAAGCATGGCATTCCCAGGACACATAGAAGTCAATTTGCTTATTGCCAGTCTACTGAGTTACTGCTAAGCCTAGTCAGAATTAAAAGAACTTTTTCGAACCATGGCATGTATGATTTATCAAAAAAGCATACACTGACGCCTACTGTGATATAGAAGGATTTCAGTTTTTTAATGATTATCACTGTAATCCAATTATTAAATTACTATATAAATCGTTATACTGAATATTAAATATTTGCAGTTACACAGTAGAGTTGCTTATTTAAATTTAGTATACAAAGGAGAATTTTTATCAGATCTCTTCAGTGTGTTATAGAAGTATGAAATTTTTCCAGAGTATTTTAATGTAATAATAAAGATACAAGTTAAACTTCTTATATAGCTAACTAAGAACAGCAATTTGACCATGCTTGATCTTTATAAATTTTCAATGGAATTTGCCGCTAAATTTTAAAGGTTGTTGATTCTGTGATACCAACATGAGCATTTAATAAGCCTTAAAATACACCTAAACATGTGTGTATATTGATGTCTCCATCAACTTTGGAAAGGAAGGCAAAGGCAGTTAATGGAGTTCTCAAGGTACATAGTTATTCTAAGGAGCTGGAACATTCAGATTTCTTTATTCCTCCATGAAGAATTTTATACAATATGTGAGTTTGCAGACATATTCGTTGTTTCCTGTCTTTGGGTGCTTCTCAGAATTAAGATTTTAAGCACAGGCAGAAGGAATTTGTCTTTTCAGAAAGGAGCATCTTTCTGAAGGAAATAGCTTATAAATTATCATGTGGAACCAAATGGAGATGATTGATGATTTTCACATTTGTTGAACTGAACTTCAGAGAGCTACCTTGGATTAGTTCTTTAACTTATAAAACCATATGTAACTCTAAGCAGTAAGGACTTAGAGTTTTCCATATTTCCTTTTTCCTAAGATCATTGAAAATGAACTTGCAACTTTTCAATTATTCCAAAAAAATCTATTCTTTACATTGATTCCAATGCCACCTTTCTTCCTTTTGTAATAGCTTTATTTCTGGAAGAGACTCCAAAATAGTTGGATGTTTTCCCACGCTAAAGTTTTTTCAGTATTGTTCATAATATAGTTGTATCCTGTATGCCTAATACAGGAGTGCCAGGCCAGAGGAAATCTTAGGAAGTTTTTGTTTTCTTAAATTACAATGTGAATAATAACATGTTTAGGTGAGAAGTTTTAATGTAAATGGTGGTATCTTGAATAATTTTAAGGTTTTATAGTGATTCTAAATTTGAACAACGGATACATATTTCTCCCACACCCCTCCCAGATATTTTAGGAAAACCCTGCACTAATTATAATAGTGATTACTTATGTAATAACTTATATATAATTGAATATTTATTTCAAAATGTTTTAATCTTCAAGATGTTCTTGGTTTTGTGTAACTTTTAAAGGCTTACAGATAGGGAAATTATATAAGGCAGGCCTTTTTTAATAGCAGTTAGGGAGTCACTCTTCTTCAGTTACACAATTACACGTGACATTGGATATCCATGTTTCCTCTATCTCCATCATAACTTTAGAGGTGAACTTGCAAAGATTATCTGATTTAATTCATTAATATAAGAGCTTTAACTTCTCAGTATTACTGAGGTTAAACAATGCATCAATTACCTTCTCTGTGTGCAGGTGGCAGAAATACTTCAGATAGCTTGTTTCCTCTTGAAATACAACATTCCTTTTTAAAGTCTTCCACAGGTTTGAATTACTGAAATTTACTCTTACCTGAAGAGAAAGCAAAGTGAGTACATCTGTAGATTAGATATATATCTGAGTTTATTAGTTCTCCATTTCATCTCTTTCCCCTTGTTAAGTGATGTCTCCAGGCTGCCCAGTTAGATTATGATGGGCAGCACATTGCCCAGTGAAGTTACTCTCTTTATTATAGTAACTCACAGTTTTTGCAAATGCATTAATTTCTTTTAGTGACTTCTAGTCTGATCAGGATAGATTCAGATGACATAGCTGACATGGAATCCTTGGGGTCTTCTGCTTATCAAGTGTGTCTGAAAGAAAAGAATGTTAGTCTACTCAGAAGCATGGACTTTTACTTCTGTAATTTACTGCTGAATGTATTGAACTGTAGGGTAATGCTACCTTATATAGATTTCTGTCACTCACTCAAAATAAATGAAAAAAAGGTACAATTTTCAACAGTTTGTTTCTCTTTATTTTCATAAACGTTGTATCACTTGATACACTCTATTTCCACACAGTTTTCAGTTTGGTACAGAGAGAACAGTTCATATTTTTACAAAATATGATCTGATTACAGTGTTTTGTTGCATTATTTATTCATGCTCTTAAATAATCTGCAGTTAGTGATTAAAAAAAAAAAAGAGAGACGATATATATGCCTAAGCAACAATTTCAGCACACTTTACAGGACTATTTTTGTCTACCTGCCTTCCCTTGACATAAAACACTTCACTACAGCAGGATGCCTCTGTATCCAAACTATCCTGTCAGAGTATTTTGATCCTTTGCAGACTGTCTTATTGTGTGTTTCACTTGTACACAATTCTAAACATCATTAGGTTTGAGAAGCTGTTTTTCCTGATAGCCTTCACGTACCTTGCAGTCTGAGGATACACAGAATTTACTTTATGGCTGCTTTATTATCATAATCTATTTTTTACCTATTGCTTTTCCTTTTGTAATTAACCTCAGTTCTTTCTTGCCACTGTGTGGATCAGTTTGTACAGTAGGTGGCAATGTCTGCATTCCAGCCATTTGGTACTTGTGCTTCCCACCGTTCTGTCCTCAAGAGGGAATTCATGGAACTCACTATGAACTCCTTCCAGAAGATCCTGTCATGCTCTAAAGAGGCTTGGCACCAGACTACGAAACAAACCTAGTAGCCCAAAGCATTCAACCCATCTTGACTTTCCAAATATTCATTTAATTTTCCATGTCTTTATTAGCCTCTTTATAAATCATTCCTATAAAATTTAACATGCTGCCTCCATCTTCTCCAGTTATTGCGGGAAGTAGCTGTAAAGCATAACTTGTATTACTTTGAGATTAACTGTCATAAAACTTCCAGATAATTTTTTTTTCTGCATTTTGAACAAAACTGTCTTGGTCAAGTGAAGTTGAAGCGAAGAGAGATCCTTGTCCTACTACACATGGAAGAGACATGAGGTGCTGGGAGGGGGATGCAGAGTTCCTTGGCAATTTTATTTGATTTCACAACATTTTATTTAATCTTTATATTTCATCTCCAGCCATCAGAGGTTGTAAAAACAATCCTGCTGTTCCTAGAATACATACCAGGATGAAAACCCATAGAAAAATACGATCAATTACCATGGCAACATATTTCCAATCATCCTGAATCTGCAAAGAAAAAAAAAACAAAAAAACAGCAAGTTGGCGTGTTTAGTAGGTGAATAAGTTGCATTAGCAATAATACCATTTCATATAAGAAGCACAGGTTTTTCTGTATGTAGATAAATTCTTATGAATACACAACTTACACATCTATGTTCATTGACAAATGAATTAATCTTGAAGAAGCTTCATGTGAATATGCTCTTTGGAGCAAAGCCAAAAGCTGCTGCTTCAAATTCAAAAGCTTGTTCACCAAGACACTGAACTTGAGGAGACACTTTTCTATTCCAAAAATGAAAGCTTTACATTCTTAGATGTTCTTAGGTTTGTCCAGAAAATGTTAGTGAAACAGATTGCTCCTACTGGTCTTTAGGTAGTATGTAAAAAACAAAGATTAACTGGTATATAATTATTTGGTACTTTATTACATAGTACTGAAATTTGACTGTTTTCGTGCATGATGTAAAATTAATGTCTTTATTTTTCATGTAAAATGGGAACCAAGTTTCAAAAAACACACAATTTTCTAATTTTCTTTTTTTTACAGTGAATTTTATAGCAAGAGTGACAATGAAGTGTTCTATGTTATATATTAATTCTGTGATCATTTTAGTTACTATTGAGATTACAATTCAGATTTTTTGTTTTTCTTCAAGAATTACAAGAAATTAATAATGCATTTGTTGTTTTTGAAATTTGTTCTTTTTAGCTTACAACTTGTTTGTGAAGGGAAACTTAACCCAAAGCAACCCTGTGTTTTCTGTACCAACTAAATCTAAAGAGTTCTGATTTCAGTATAAACAAAGTGAAGTTAGAATGAAGTGCCATAGTTTGGGGATTTAAAAATTGTGATGATGTGGCTACTGCTCATAGTTTGTTTGAGGCATATGGTAGAAAAAAGCCTTTTCATTTTTTTTCTCCTTTATTGTATTAAGATGCAGCTTTATGAAAGATGCTGGTCCCTATCTTGAAGTAGTTGCCTCATTTAGCTACAGCACTTTACTCTGGAGCAGCAACAAGAATGAGCACCATCATCACCATGATGGACATTGACTCATATTTCTGTTGTTGATGGTAAGCTGTGGGAGGGAGAATGTAACTTTAAAGGCCATAGGTTAACAAATTCCACTATTAAGATTTTAACTTGGAAAATCCTAGCTTCAACTCTCATGGGATGACTGCTTTGGTATGTTCCCCTAGCAGTGGTTACCTTAACATGCCTCACTCCGTATATACATATTGTCATAAAGAGATCACAGTGCAGCAGAGCTGCTTCTCAGTTGTATAAGTTCAAAATTACACATATTTGTAATACAGCTTATGTAATTGACTTGCATAAAATAATGGTCTCTTTTATCTTTTTTGTCTGTTTGAGATCTTTTTCTTACCACTCTAATGGCAAAAGGTATCTGCAGTTTGAGTAACAGTAAAATATGTTCTTACCTCTTTTGCTTCATTCTGCATTTTCATATTTTCTGCAATGTATTTCACACTTTCAATAGCATCTCTCATTTTTGGTGACAGAACTGAAAATGAAAGCATAGGATCTACAGACTCAGAGCTTGAACTTCTAGTGAGATTGCCACTAAAATCCGAGAACTTCGTGCGCTGATATCGACAGCAGCTGCATGCCATATCTTGACAAACAAAGCCATCTTTGCAGCATTTGGTTTCAGAACCATTGATGCAATTCAAGTTTGAAAACTCAGAAATTAATAATGATTTTGGCTTCTGATTATTCTCTTCACTGGCAGGCCTTGTCATGAACATGATCCGGGGAAGTAAGTTCAAGAAAATGGTTCTCACCCACACAGGCATTGTGTGTGTCTTGGGTGTTCTATAGTGCACATTTAGTACAAATACTGTAATGACGATTGACAGAGTTACAAATATCATGGTGAAAAGGAGGTATTCCCCAATAAGGGGAATTACCAGGGAAGTAGAAGGTATGGTTTCTGTGATAACAAGAAGGAACACTGTTAAAGAGAGAAGCACTGATATGCAGAGTGTCACCTTCTCACCACAGTCTGAGGGCAAATAGAAAACTAATACAGTCAGAAAAGAAATCAGCAGACAGGGAATAATCATATTGATGGTGTAAAACAAAGGTAAACGCCTGATGTAAAGAGAATATGTGATGTCTGGGTATATCTCTTCGCAACAGTTGTATTTGATGTCATGTTTATACCCAGGAGCTTTAATTATTGCCCATTCTCCACTCTCCCAGTAATCTTTCAGGTTCATTGTAGAGCCAATTAGAACTAAGTCAATTTTGGCTTTGTCGTAAGACCAGGAACCAAACTTCATGGTGCAGTTCTGATAATCAAATGGGAAGTAGGTTACATCTATTTTACATGAACTTTTAAATATAGCTGGAGGTATCCAGGTCACATCACCTGTGTATTTTAAAAGGGCCTTTGTCTTGTCATCAACCTGGAAATCCCCAACTGCACTGTAAAGCAAGTAAAAATAACAAAAATTAGAATTATCTACTCCAGGTAGTTTCATACATTGAGATCATATACATTAATTCTTTAATCTGTTTTGGGGAAGTCAGCAATTACTTGTTTACTTAGAGCTGAATTGCTCATGCAAGACTGAGTCGGTGACCATCATAAATTTGCACAGTTAAACTGAAACAAACAGCTCTATGAACTCACCATGGAGGAGTTGAAAGCAAATATTCTCCCTTATTAATAGCATGGCTTGGTGCAATCAATATTCAAAATGGCAAATAACATTGCAAATGGCAGTCCAACTAGATAAGTCTTGTAGGCCACTTGCAATTGAATTATTTCATTCTGTTCTATTCTAGATTGATCAAGCACATCAGAACTCAAGGGATGATAAGACTATTATTGGTATTTCCACTTCTTCTGTGGACAGTGCAGGTAGTAACTATAGAAGGAGGGATTAGGGTTGGGGTCTATCTTTGCCTAAGGAGTGCATTTGGTAAGAGGTATTTTTAAGTCCCACTTTGCTAACTTATATGATCCAGTTGAGCATATGAAAAAGTAAAATTAAAGGGTAATTTGAAGTCTTAAAGCCCCAGTTAGAAAACGAATATCATCACTGTTCATCCATAGATCTGGGTTTTGAATCTGTAGTTGAGTCCATTTCATTGAAAATTCTTACAGATCCATTTAGTTATGGTTTGACTCTTTACAGTCTCAGAAATTGACATCTAAAATAAACTTTATCTGTGGCTTTTATTTGTCAGAGGTGCCAAATTGTGAATTTGACTGCTATAAAGCTAGAATTTGCATTTCTTTCAGTTAAAATTGTGACTCGGGCTTGTGAAGGAGAGAAGCAAAGTTCACTTTGGCCTGCTCGCTTGCAACTCCAGGTTACAGCTGGCTCCTACACAGTGATGCTGATGTAGCTGGCATGAAGGTGAGAATAGCAGTGGGGGGATGCAGGACACAGGTGTGTTGAAAATAAGCTTTTCAGTGCATTCTGTGAACTTGCTGCTGATTTTCTTAGAACTGGGAACACCACTCCTCTCTCCCTGAATTAGGAAGTTAAATGCAAGAGCCTTACTTGTTGTATAAAACAATATCTGGCTTCCAGATCTGGCCAGATGGAACTCGGATGAATTCAGCACCTCCATAGTCTGCTGGATTCCACCGAAGCTTGTAATCATTCCATATCTAATTATGATAGAAATGAGTCTATGTTAGAATTGTGAAGAAACTTAAATTCAGTGGACTAGATCTGAACCAAGTGCTGTCATATCACTTCCTGGGCTGAGTTATTTTGGATACTGCAGTGTTTAGATGTTTCTTTAAAAACACGTATGTGTGGTGTTTGTTCATATGCAGATTGTAGGTGGGCCTAGATATCTAGACCTTATTGGTCATATCCTTATATGACTTAATTATATGTGACTCTGTCCCAGGAATGCCTACTCAGTAGCTAGAACAAGCTGAAAGGAGTAAGACACTTTTCAGAGTGTAGGATTGTAATAATAACTTTGATCTCAAAAAACCTGTGGAACGGTGAAAACAAATTCCTGGAGGCTGTGGTGCAAGTTGTGAGCATCAATCAAGGGACCTTGGGTCAGAGAGAGCTCCAGAGTGTTATGGCTCAGGTAATATGTCACTAGCGCTTGTTAAACCCCATTTTAATGAACTTGAATATCAGGCTGATGTGGGTTGGTTACTAAGCTGACAGCAACAGTGAGTAGTTGCATTTTTTAAAAGCCTTTTTAACACGAAGTACACATTTTTTGTTGTCTCTTTACGGGAGCTAACCAGCACAGAGTGGCGCTGTGTGGGACCTCTGTGCTGAGGTGCTTGCCTTGCGTTGGTGTCTGCCGAGGCAGCGCGTTTGGAAGTCTCCAGAGCAAAAATTTTGTATTTAGCGACTGCAGTAAGTGTAGCAGCCTTTCTCTGCTCCGCTCCCGTCCCTTCCCTCCCGTCCCCGCTGCGCTGCTCCCGTTCTGTCCCAGCCTGCCAGGCGGTATGGCGGCCGCTGGGAGGCAGCAGCGCCCCGGGGAAGGGCTCGGGCGGCGCCGCCGGCGCGGAGCGAGGGAGCCGCGGCTGCTGTGTCCAGGGTGCTCTCCCGGCATTCTGTCCCGAGATCCTATCTAGGGATGCTGTCCCGGGATGCGTCTGTACCCCGAGGGACCCGAGCCTGGCGCCGGCCCCGTGAGCCCAGTGCTCCCGGAGCCTGCAAACGCCTCGCTGAGCGGGCGGCTCTTCCCGCCCCGGGTCGCCCAGGCGGAGCGGCGAACACTCTTGCGCCGGAGGGGCAGTGAGCCGGTGCCGTCTGGGCTGTCACTGAGCGCTACTTACATGCTTCAGCCACAAGTTGGTTTCCATGATCTGGTTAACTTCGTCCTGGAAAAGAGAATTGTGTCGGGAGAAGCGTCGGGCCTGTCGCAGTGCCCGGCGGGGAGGTACTCACCACCTTCACCAGCTGCGACATGGACACTTCGAATTGGATGATGACGGGGTCCGAGACGTTCTTGACGGGGCGTACGAACTGATTGTAGCTCTCGAAGAGGGCCCTGTAGAGCCGGTGCTCGGCTTCGGAGCCACCGCAGCCTGCGGAGGACACAGGGTGAGCGGCGGGGCCAGCCCCGTGCGAGGGAAGGCCGCCCCGGTACTGCCCAGATTGCTCAGCTGGGCAGAACCCCAGCCCCGCCTAAGCGGCGAGCAGTGTGTCCTGGGGGCATTCTCTTGGGCTGCCAGAAAGAGAGCAGTGAAAGATAATGCTAGAACAAAGAGTTTCTGCAAATAAATTTAAAAAATTGTTTCGGGGGATTACTGAAGAACTGGGGGTGCAAAAGCCCTTTCCCCCCACAGTCGCAGTCCCCAGACCTGGCAAGGCCACAGGGCTGTAGAGCAGAGCAAGGGGAAAGTGTAGTCCAACAGTCTAGGCCTCTGGTAAGGGGTCAGAACGCCTCTCAATAGGAGTCCCAAGAAACGAGAAGTCTGCTTTCTAGTCTGAGTCACGATTGCATGATTACAGTGAGGATAACAGCCTGCTTCTTAAAATATAAAAAAAAGGATTAAAATTTAATTAACTCTTACATTCAAAGACTTCTCAACACACTCAAGTATGCTAATTACTCCTTTATTATTCTAAGTAGTAGTAGTAGTACTAATTTTTATTTATAATAAATTCTTATTGTCTTTTTGCCACTCATAATTGCAGTTCATCATACCCTGTGGCCAACAGAAAAGCTGCAAACTGAAGTTCTTAAACAGCAAGGTACTTCACCTGTTTCAGCATGAGGTGTGAGAGCCTGTATTTTACACTGCCATTTTACTGTCAGACTATCTAGGCAATAACCATCTTGACACTATTAGAAGCCGGTGGCCTTTTATTTTTAGAGGGCTATCTCTTAAACCATCATCTGGACAACACATCCTCATGAATTCCAACTGAAACACCAGAGAAGGTCTGTTTTGTCATTAATGGATAGCACTATGGAAATTTGGCAAAGGCACAAACTGAAATCTGTTGAACATATTCTACAGTTCCTTTGAAACACAAATATGGATAGATATGAAATATGAATATTTGCAAGGACATGTTTATTTTCTGCCAGTTGCTTTTTAGTTGAGAAAGGGGGGAGGCAGAAGTATCTGCAGGTGACAGACTACACAAAGCAGATGTTACTTTCAAATCTGTGAGACCTCACCTCTCTCTAAGACAAGGGTTCCCCTCATGTGAAACTGTTCAGCTGGAAGGTCTTTTGTTTAGTTTTGGTTTTGTTTGGTTGATTTTTACCCCTTGTGCCTCCTCTTGTTCACTTGGACTACAATTTTTATTTTCAGAATAGTGAAATCATTCAAGCCAACTTGCTAACTAAAAAATGAACACTTTTAAACTGCCAGTCTTGCCCATATTATTTCTTGATATCTTCTATCTCTTAGATTGAGATTTCCTGGAATAAATAGCCCCCAGTCTTTTAGGTAAATAATTTTAAATCTAGATCTTAACAACTATAATAGTCAAACCCAAACTGCCAGCCTTTTTACATGTCACCAGCACTCTAATTAAATCTAGCATCCACTGTTTGTAGAGAAGTGTATTCATGTGTATTTTTAACTATTAACTATTTAACTATTATGTGCTTTCCATATCTGCAGAGAAGACATGCTGTTTGTGGCACATACTTAAAGCAACTACTTTGCAAGGATAGACTTAAACCTACTGAACAACAAACTATGTAACAGAAAGAGCTGTACCACAATTCTGTACATTTGCCCCTTAGGTTGGAGAGTGCTTCTGTACTTCTTAAAAATAATTTTCACCAAAACAATCCAACTCCCCTTTTCAACCCTCCCTTCACCATGAAAGAATAACAAATAAAGGATCACTCACCTTGACAGAGAAAGCAAATGGCAGCAGTTAGAAGGAAAGTGTTCAGGCTCTCCATGGTATTATGAATTACTGCCTGTAGACAGGGGCTGTTGATGAGCTTCACTGCCAGGACTGTAGGAACACAGGGAGCAGGGATGGCTCGGCTCCTCCGATGCGTGAAATGCCTGCAAGCAGCAGCTGGCAGGACCCTGAGCACGGCTCTGCGCAATGAGCTCCCATTAGCTTTGCTGTGCTGCCCCCTTTCAAGCTACCCTGGCTGTCAGAGCTTTGGAAACAGCAAATAAAGTGCAGGAAAAACAGATGTTACTGTAGGCAAGGAGCAGTCTTCTGGCACAGATAGTGGGCAAGAGTCCTTAAAATGGTGCATAAATGAGCCTGGTAATCTGACAACACTGAAGAATTTTCCAGCCAGCTGCTATACAGGATCCTTATGTATCAGAAGCTAATGCCAGTCTGCTAGTTTAATTAATACAAATCTTGTAATTGAATTGTTCTGAAATGAATATTGACATTAGGGATGCCTGAGTTAGCAGTGAACTGAGATCATGAGACCTGATTTCCATTTGTGCTGTTGACGTTTTTTTCCTGCTTGCATCTCATCTCACAAGAACATGTGCTGGGTGCTTGACCATGTAAAAAGGATGTACTATTCTCAAGGAGTAATTAAAGGCATGTACAATTGTTGGTGGGATCTGAGCCCAGAGGGGCAAGAATCTGGGGCTTTGAATGGAAATCAAACTTGACCAAACCCTTGAGAATACTTGTCTTTGGACCAGTCCTATTTTGTAAATTAGAAAAGTGAAATTTGAGAAGGGGAATACAAGCACAGGATCCCAACTTGATCTCACAAAACCTTATTGTTCATGAGGGAGGAGACTAGAAAGAAGGAGGACTTGTTGAAGTTCAACCATAAAATCATGATTTGAAAAGTAAGGCATTTCCCAGGTGCCCATCAGCTTCCTTGTTAACTGTTGCCTTTTGCACTGCCTTCCCCACCTGGAATGACCGGGTGATGCAAGGCTCATGCAGCAGTTGTTGCACACATCTGTGTGAAAGGACGAAGGGAGGAGAGAAAAATATGGGATTCTACCCTCATTTTTAGAACCAATGAGAAGGAAGCCCTGTGGGACAGCGGCTGCACCAATAGGTGTTTCACTGCCTGCCCTTAGGGAAGGAGAAGCGATGACCCCATTTGGTGCTGTTTCAAGAGGTAGCAGTGGGAGGAAGAGCACCAGACTGGCTTCAGTTCTTGGCACTAAGCTTGTTTATCCTGTTAGCCCTATCTCTCAGAACATCATTCACTTTGTCCCCAGACACCTGCTCATAAGATAATTTCTGTAATTCTGTTAGCGTGGAGGAAATAGGCTTTACTATCCATTTGATTTTCTTTCTTTTGTTTTCCCGAGAACTCATCTGCTTGGTCTCTTAGCTTAACCCTTTGTGGGTATTTTTAGTTTTGCATTTCCAGGGCACCGACGCTAAATGCTTTCCATTTCTGTATCCTTGATATAAGTAGTATATAACTGAGAATTTTGTTTGTTTTTTTGAATCCCAACTAGAAATGAGTTAAAGCTTCAGAGATCAGATCACAATCTGTGTTCCCCAAAAGTCAATGTTTAACCTGAATAATTTGGAAGCACTCATCTGCACACGAAGCAAAGAGCTATAGCATCAAGAGAGAGAGGTATTTTAGCTTAATTTGCCTAGTTACTTAAATTTTCAGTGGTGTTGTATGGCACAGCTATTTTGTTTCTAACATCCCATGCTGGATCTCCTGATGAAATCAGCTTAGAACTGTGGTAGAATTATTTTTATGGCTGGGGAGGGTGATGTGATGAGAACACGTCACCATGACTGCATTGCAGAACTACACAGAAGAAGAATTTGTATGGGTAGGGGGAAGCTGATCTACCCAGGAAAATCTGCAGTAACAAACTATGCAGCCTTTGTTCTTTAATAAGCACACTGCTATTAGAGGGATTTTGCTTTGTTGAGATTTGTTAAGATCAGCTCAGGTGATGATGAAAAGAGTATCTTCCCACCTTTGCTCTGGGGTATTGGTGCTCCCCATTGTTCCTAGTTTGCTGTGGCTGCAGGTGTAAATTCATCTGAGTGCAGGTGGTGCATGTGAGTGGTGGTGTTGGAATTTCTATGTGTTGGGATGGAGGGCAAGATTGGGTCAAGATTAAAAAGTTTTGTAATGGTAGGGAATGGAAAGAAACCAAACAGAGATTTTTCCTCACTGATAGGGAAGCAAAGACTGGTTGCTCACTACCATTGTAAAACAATTTTAATGTAAAATACATTTTGAATTTTATTTTATGGAAAGCATTATGGTAAACTCCCTGAAAAGTAGAAATGTTTAAGTTTATTTTGTTCCATGGGCTGGGACATTTTCATATTCATATTTGCCTTCAAGAAGACATTTTTGATATTTCCTTTTCTCCAGTCTTTTAGTTTTAGAATTTTGCCAAAAAAATCAAAGCAGTAAACCCTGTAATTCTTTGACAAGTTAAACTGGGAGCAGTTCTATCTATTATGTAGGTGGAGCTGCTGAGGGTTAGGCAAAAATAGCATTTGCCAATTGGAAAATGCAGTTTTAGGAGGTCATATTTTTTCAGAATTTTAGGACTTTAGGTGAAATTTTTCATTCTGAAATTTGCTATGGATTAAATTATACCTGGAAATGCTAAAGATACAGGGGTGATTTCCAAGAACGTAACTATGAAAGAATATATTGTTTCACAGATTATTAAAAAAGGAGTAAGGTGGCCACAGTGTATGGAATGCACCAGAGCCCGCCATTTCCTGCATGAGGAGCTCTGTTCTGCAGGGATCTCCCTGGGGCCAACGATGTGCCTCTTGAAAGCTTTTTCTGGGTATGTCAAGTCTGAGGCCTTCATCTGCCTGGACTTCGTGATAGCTGCTAACTGAGCTGCCAAATCCTTTCTAAAAGTTTTGTCCATGCTGAGGATATTTCAGCTGAAGGCTGCAGTTACAGAGCCAAGCATTATCAGTCTTTACTGCTCATAAAGATAAGGCCAATTCTGAGATGGGAGCACCTGAAACCTCATTTCAGTCACATTCAGGCAGTGAAGGGGAGGATAAGAGGGAGAAGGGTAGGAGAGAAATGAGAGTAAGAGTGGGACAGAGTCCAAAGTGCTGTTGATGCTGGGTGAAAACAACAGAAAGGGGGTCTGTGTGGGGCCGACAATTCTGTTTCTCTGAAACTTCATAGCTGAAAGTCTGTAAGAATCTTTTCTTCCGAAAGGAAAGCTTCTCACTTTCCCAAGAGAAATCCTGTAAAGAAAATATCCAGACAATGTTCTTTCTCAAAATGACAGGTGTTTTTTTTCATCCCTGTTTTTCGTAACATAGATGGAGTACATTGTTTCTCTTACTTAGCCAATGGTAATAGAGAAGGTGATGTTCCTATTCCCCAATCACTTTTTACTTAGCAAAGTGCCTTATATAAGGTGTTTCATTTTGTTAATAAAATCTCATTAGCCTTCTGATGAACTGCAGCTGGAGACACTGTGTTTCTGTTCATGACTAACAGTGACAGGTCTGTGCTCTGTGCAGGTCAGTGTCAGTCAGAGGGGCTGCAGCTGCCTTGCTGCTTCCATGGCTGCTTGGCTGGGTGAGACCCTCTCCCTCCTGCCCTGAAGGAGTGTATAGCAGCTCTCACAGCGTTTAAGTCTGCATTGCCTCTTATAAATTCCCGGTTCAGGGTTATTTTGATATAAAGGGCTTTCACCTTTACACTATGCTGGCGGCTGCTCCGTTTTCCCTGTGCCTTCTCTGTAAACAGAAAAAGCTGTTCAACAGCTGGGGCAGTGTGCACCTGTGGTTAACTTAACATACAGCAGCATCTCTTTGCTTGGGGAAGACAGCCCTCTGCTCCTGGGGCTGCCTCATCTCACCTCACAGCTCATTTCAGTTGTTAGCAGAGGAGCAGCTCTGCTTTCTAGGTCTGAAAAGGAGAAGGAAACATTTAAGGCAGGTAAAGCCACTTTACCTATTTAAACTGCCAGTCTATTTAAACTACCTATTTAAACTTTACACCACCCACCCATCATCATGGGAGTGTCCAGAATAGTTAATGTTTGGGGAGATGGCCATGGGGCTGCCCTCTCTGTGAGAGAAGGATATGGTGATCCCAGAGCGTACCTGCATCAGTAAGGGCAGGTAGTCCTACAGTTGTCCCTCACCTCCCTGCTCTGGCTGTGTGAGGGACACAGTTACAGTGCTTAGAGGAAGGGCAATGGAAGAGAGGGTGACAGGGTGAACCCTTCCTTCTTCTAATGTGGAGCAGAAGAGAACCTCACCCACCCCACTTGTGATGCTTTTCCCCTATGTCGTTCTTAGACTGCTGAGCTCCCAGTCCTGCTGAAGTGCTCAGGCCTCTGGTGAGCCTTCCCAGGCCTCAGGGATGGGGTGTGTGCCATTGGTGCAGGGGGGTTCAGCCACAGGCCGGAGGGAGTGAATGCAGTCCTGCAGCTGCTCTGAACAATTGCAAGGGTGTGGATGCATCTGTTTTGGCACAGCACAGTCTATGTACTTATCTGGGCCTGCCTGGAAATGGGAATCTAGGCAGAAATGTAGCTTGGTCTTGATGCAGGCAAGTAGAGCTGGAACTGTCTTCTGCTGTGGCTTGTTGAAGAACACAGGTTTAGGTGTCAACTAATCCCCCAGCTCAGGTGAACCTCAAATCTCCTTTAAAAATAATAGTGGATTTCAAGTTTGTTCACTAGGCATTAGTTGTACTTACCAATGGTGTGTCCTCACAGCACCCCAAGGAAAAACTGAGATTGGTTTAACTTGGAAAGTGCCAGGAGCCCACTTCTCGTTTTGCAGGTTACCGGGATCAAATGTGGTGGGATTGTCCTCTGATGGGGGTCTAGGGCCTTGATCTGTCCTTTGCCAAAGACTTCATGACTCTACGCTCTTCCCTAGCTGATTTGTTGATGGTTATACTTAAATTCACATTAAAATCTCCCCAGAAAAACACACAGATCTGTGTGTTCTCAGGTGTCTCTCTGCCTTTCACCGTTGTCTTCTTCCATTGCTTTCCCGTGCTCGTAGCCTTAGACTCATTAAAGTGTGTTTGTGCCCCAGATACACAAGCTGTTAAACATGCAGGAAATTTGAGGACTAAATCTATATAAAGGAAAATTTTATTTTTTATTTGTATTTCATCATCAAATGGGATATTTTATACACTTTTTTTATCATACAT
Organism: Thryothorus ludovicianus; assembly: GCA_013397245.1. Lineage (NCBI taxonomy): Eukaryota > Metazoa > Chordata > Aves > Passeriformes > Certhiidae > Thryothorus > Thryothorus ludovicianus. The sequence goes on along the minus strand of VZTB01006335.1, from coordinate 49,409 downwards.
TAGTTTGGCCTTTTTTGATCCACTGGCTACCAGAGATGGCAACGTGAGAAACTGTTCAGTGGTTACCTCAGAAGTAACCTTCTGTTCCTCTGTTCAAATTTAAGTATCAAACCCACTACCAAACCCACAAAGCTCTTTATAAATCAGACACAAATAGTTTTGATGCATTTGAAGGAAATAAATTTCACAGCACTAACTGTCCTTGTAATAGGGAAATTTCAGTATTCTAAGAAAAGAAAGTATCCTTCCTAAGGCAATATATTTAAAATACTAAATAATAATAATAATAATAGATGATGATGATGATGTCAGGATGACATCTTGTACAGTAAAAATATTTCACTGTAACATTCAGACTTCAAATAATGGAAAAAAGGGCATGATATCACCAGAAGTACTGAACTCACTGGAAAAAAAACACCAGTTTTCTGTTTGTTTTGCTTTTGTTCCTATCTCAGTAAGTCAAGTTCTACTTTCCTTTTCCCTGCTCTAAGGATGTAAGTGCAACTCACCTGGCACCTCTGTGGAGTTAACAAAGGGCAACTGAGAGCAGAATGAGACCAAATGTCCATGTAAGTATTGACAATTTTAAATAATAGCTAAGGGTTTATGGCAGCAGTGTGGTTTTGAAAAAGTGGTTGCAGAAATAATCCAACAGTCCCCAGGACACAAACAAGGACAAATATCCAGAGAAACAGCCTGTCCACTACCATGGCAACATACTTCCAATCTTCAATGACCTGGAAGAAAAAGACAAAGATATTAACAATTTGTCATATTCCTTTGGTCTTCCTTTTGCTAATGCTGAGTTTTTGTTTCTCAAAATAAAATGAAACAGATCTCAAGGTTCAGGGAATAAACTGGCTTTAGGCTTGGTAAGGGATTTTTCTCCTACAACCCCTCTGAACAGTGGAGAAAAGTACAGTAAGTATTTCTTAGCTTTCTTGGATACATCAGATACTGAGTGTGGCTGCCTGATATGGTACCAGCCCTGAAGGACCAACACTTAATCCAATTAATGATTTTTTTTTTCTTCAATTTTAGTTTGTAAATCCTATTAATCTCAATGGGCTAAAATAGATGATGTTTACTGCTGTTAAAGAGGGTTAGCTTCAGAGTTCTTTTCTTATCAGCAGTCATCTTATTCATGGAGTTTAATGCATATTAATACTGTTGCTTTTATTAAAATCCCTTTTTGCCCTGGCCTTAGATTCTGTCTCAGGCTTAAGTGACTAATTCGGCTATTATTGTAAAGGGAAAATATATCAATCTTCATTTGCATCTCAGGAAGAATTTTTTCCTCTCTCATTGATTCTAGTTACACATGGGATGTCCTCACATCAGTGACTTTATCATCCTTGTCAGTTGAATGGTGTGTGATATTGGAATATTAAATATTTTTCCTTTGGTGCACACTTTTAATTCTCATTGCTGCTAATGGGGATTGAATGCTTCTGCCGTCAGACCATGTAAATGTACCTGAACAGTTGTTATTAGACTGTTGTGATGAGGGAAGGAGAGAATAAAGTTATGAATCTAGAAAAATTATATGTAATATCAGAGGACCCTATGTGAAAAGCAGTAAGTGGATTTTCAATATATAAAATGCTCTTGAAAATTCTTCTTACCATCAAGTGAAAGCTTTGTAGATCCTTTAATGTGCAACACATCCTTGCAAGAATTTCTGAGCTATTGGAAAACCTCTTCCTGCACTATGAAGTTGGCTTCTGTTTGGTCAGTTTCAACGTTTACAAGCTCATGTCTAATGTTAAGAGCTGAACTTCTTTATTTATATTGACAGTAATTTCATTTAATAGAAAACATGAACTACTCAGCAGCATGCTCCTCTAGGGACTTCTGCAAGATCAGAAACCAGACTTAATTTAATCTGCTTGGCTGAGGAAGGAGAAGCACAACAGGAATAGAGAACCTGGAGTTTCACTAGGGTCTGGATTAGAGAGAGGGCAATGGTAGGTATGAGGATGATTTTTCCCAAAGGTGGGTACTTTTCTAAAAAAAACCCTGTGACCCACCTGCTTCTTCCAAGCATTATTCACAGAGTGTTTCTATCAGCTCTATTGTGCTAGCTAGTGACCTGTGAGTAGGGCAGGGGAATAAAGCAGCAGCAGCACTGCTTAAATAAAGTATTTCTCCTGACCAGTAATGAGTCTGGTATATATATAAATAACTCAAATGAAACAAGTGTCAGCTCTGCTGAGGTTTTTAATCCTACCCATGGTGTTTGCTGTGTATAGACAAGTTTCTTAGCCCAGAGACAGTGTTTGCAAAGGCTTTCTACTAATTTTGCTTAATCCTCCTGCTGTGCTCATTTAGGTAAATAAATGCATGAGCTGCAGCTACATTGTGTCTGGTTAACTTGGCCTGGTCGTGGGTCGAATCACAGTCATATTGATTCACAATGGTGAAAAATATTCCATTTCTAACCTGGAACTGAATATTGTTTTCTTCCCCAGGCAATCATCACTTAAATGTGATAACAAAGCTTTTTTAAGAGTGTATAATGACTTACTGGGCAATCGGCAAACTCTTTTTGTAGAAATATCCATGTTATTTATCAGGAGAGTATTTGCAGTTACCAAATTGCTGTTTATTAATGGCATAAATTATTTCCTCTTATGAGTTATATCTACAATCTCTCTAAAATCTTGACAATAGCTAGAGAGTTCAAATATGTTTTCTGAGGAACAGTGTGTTACAGAGAAGGACAGGAGATGAAGTTTGGAAGGACAGGGATTTCTCATTTTTACTTACACTCTGGTCGTTGTCATCACTTTTCATGTGCTCTGCTATAAAACTGACTCCATCAATTGCTTCTTGCACTTCAGGAGAAAGTTTTGCACCTGTTCTTAACCTAAAATCTCGATGACTGCTGACATTGTCAAGTGTCTCAGAGACTTTCATATCATATCTTTTGGCGGAAACTGTATTTAAAAAATAGGTAGAGTTCTTGTAGAAGTGAGATGGCTCCATACAAGGATTCTCTGATTTTGTCTTATTGCAGTTGCATGCCTTTTGCCGTGGAGAATTATTTTCTCGGCGCTTCATGAACAGATAGGCTGGGAGTCTTTCAAGGAAAACCAGCTTTACCCAGGAGGGCATAGTGTGAGTACTTGGAGATCTGTGGTGTACGTTGAGCACACAAACACTGGTAACTATTGAGAAGGTCACCAGCACCATTGTAAACATGAGGTACTTTCCGATCAGTGGAACATCTAGAGATGTTGGAGGGACAATTTTGGAGATCAGCAGCAAGAACACAGTCAAGGCAAGCAACACAGATATGCATAAGGTCATTTTTTCACCACAGTCCGAAGGCAAGTAGAATACTAGGATGGCTAAGGATGTAATTAGCACACAGGGAATGATAAGATTGATGGTATAAAAAAGTGGTTTCCTTTTAATAATGAAGTCATATGTCACATCAACGTAATTGGGGTCCAGAGGATTTACGGTCCTTCTTCCTGGGAGTGCTACAATGTCCCACTCTCCACTTGGCGTGAAGTCATCCATGCTTGCCATGGATGTCTTAAGCACCATATCAATTTCTGTGTGGTCGTATGTCCAGGACCGGAACTTCAGGGTGCAGTTTTGTTGGTCAAATGGGAAATGCTTCACCTCAATCTTGCAGGCACTCTTGTAAATGGCTGGTGGCAACCAGCGAATGCTTCCATTGTTCTTTACAATGGCATTGGTGTACAGTGAGACTTCATATGTACCATCCGCACTAATGAGAGGAGAGAAAAGGAAGAACGTGATAAAACATTAGGAGGAAAAACAGAGTTCAAAACAGCAAACATTTGACATTCTTGATCTTGTGGGCCTTAGCTGCTTCAAAAATCAAAGTAATACTTTTATTCTGAAATCTATGCTGTAGGGAGCTATAACTTGATAGGGAGATCAATGTATGCATTTCTCTCAATTAGAGAGTTGATTTTTGGTCCAATACTTACAGAAAATAAAGTTGTTATTATTATTAAATACCAAATACATACCTCTGTTTCATCCAAAGAAATCAATGTATTTTGCAAATGTTTGCTCAACTAATTAAAGCATCCTACATCTCTGAAGGCTGAGCAAAAATGAGATCATCCCATGTGAAAATACAGGTACCTTTGATTTGGTAGCCACTGCTAAGAACACAGAGCAACACTTCTAAATGACTTGGACAAGGAAATAAGGATGAGCAGCATTAGTCAGAAGTGCAGGGAGAATGTAGGAAGAGAAAATGTAATTATATGGGTTGTGATTTATTGCGTCACTCCAGTTAATGTTTGCTTATTACAAAACCAGTACAGACAAGTCATGGCGTTCTTAAGTGCCCACAAATAATCTTGGCTTTGTATCTCTTCCAACTTCTGAACTTCCACCAGGAGAGTCTTCTATGTTGTGATGGGCCCTCTAGCTGAAGGAGAAGATCATTATAAGTAAGTAGTATCTTCTCCTGCCCAACAGTCTGGGCAAACAAGGTAGGGCTGTTTAAGCCATTAAGTATACCGAGGCAATATTTGTGTTTGTTGACAAATCATCATGGAAAATAGAGTTATTTCAGTACTAAGGGTGATTTTTTTCTAAGCAGGGAAATGCTACAAATATCTAAGGCTTGGAACCAGTTAGGTTTGGCTCTGGAAAGGGCTGACCTGGGTGAGGCAATGAGTGCTTGGCACTGAGCTGAGACCTTTGCAGCTAATTCATGCAGGCAGTGAAACAACCAGATGCAGGAGTGAGTATCTACAGCCATGATAACAATAGGTATTGTTAGTTCATTGCCAATAAAATAGCTGTTTTTTGAGAGCTTAATTGTATCTTAGTTCTGACATATGGGTACTCCCTGAGTTAGCTTTGCCATCATGCCATGCCTTGTGCTGCGTAGACTCGTGGGCTAGAAATATGTGAATTCTGGTGCTGTCTGCCCTGTGTCAGCTGTGGGAAGAGGCTGGGCTGCAGTCTCAGAGCCCTCTGCACAGGCCACGGGCAGACCTGTGGGTATGGGGACATGCTTTGTGTTTTCCTGAGCACCTTGAACTGACTGATGCCTGTGAAGCTGTGCTCCAGCAGCAGGAAGTGTCCTTTAGCTAAAATTTAATTGAAACTTTGTAATAATGTAGAAATCCAGTACAGTGAGGCTTATTCCTGTGCATTTAAGAAACCTTTTGAAACTATGCCTCTGTATTTTTACAAACTATTAAATGGGATTACTTAGTAGCAAAAAGAAGCAGAGGGCAGAGGCACAATTTACCAGAACAAGCTTTGAGCAGGCAGAGTACATCCTAATCCCCTGGCTGAATTATTTTGTGACTAATACATTACTTTTACGTATTCATCAAATCTTGTTTCCAGAAGGATTCCAAGGACTTAACTCAATTATATATAAACTTACCATCTGTATATGTTCGTAAATCATCATGAATTAATTAATTGGTTTTCAAAGTATTGTAAAAGTATCAATTTTGATTAAAAAAGAAAAAGTTTACCATCCACTTCAAGATTTTGTTAGAGACTTAAATCAAAGCAAAACAAAATTGGCAGTTAGCTGTTTGTTTGAAAGAGGAACTGAAGTATGATATTTTTCTCAGTACTGTAAAACAACAGTGTCAGATTTATTATGTATTCATAGAATGGATTTTTTCATTGCTTTATGAAAATGAGTTATAATTTGGTTTTCTACTTGAATATGAACTCCTGGAGTTATGGTATGTATGAACTTTGTAACAGATTTATGTCCTGGGATCTGTGGTAGAAGGAATGGAGGAAGAAGGAGACAAAACTGTATCTCAGACCCTAAGATGTCTAAAAGGATTCCAGATGTCTTCTTGCAACTGCAATTATACCTACAATTCATTCTTTCCGTACAGTCTATTTTCATACAAATCTGTCTCAGTTGTGAGCCTTGTCATAGATCCTCTCCTGTAACTGCTCACACTGCAGACATCTTCCAGTTCTGCTGAAATTTCTTTAACCAGAGCACTGATGTTACTAAAATTATCTTTGAGCCCAGTAGTCCAGTCAGATACACTTGCTACTATCTAAAAGTGACAAAATTCAGTTTTAAAATTTTACCAGACCTACTTCATTATTTCTAATATTTTTTCCTTGGTTAAAATTTTGTTCATTGTCTGTGTAAACTACACCAGTTTTACTTACTTATTGTAAAGCACAATGTCTGGCAACCAGATATGTTTTGCAGGTATTCTCAGCTTATTTATTCCTTCATAGTCAGAGGGCTTCCAAGCCAGCCGATAATCAATCCACTCCTAAGAGAAGAATTGTACAGTAGTAATGGGAGTGTCCAGACCAGCATTAACAAAACAATCGTAATGGAGTGAAAGCAGTTGCATTTATGGTTTGCAAGAGCCATTTCTCTGTTGGTTTATTACCTGGTTCAGCCAGACGTTCGTAGTCATGATCTGCTCCCGTTCATTCTGCAGGGAAAAATGGAGAAAAAAACTGGCCTCTAAAATTTCACTTTATTGCAGTAATTAGATTTATTCATTGGGGTTTTGAACATGATTTTATCTAGTGTATTTCAAGACAGACATTTCTCTGAGGTAAGATGGCTAGTCTTGTACACATACCGATGATAAATAGTACCCCATAAATGCAGAATTCCAAATGCTTTTTAAGAAAAACAGTTATGGTAGGAGTGAGTGTCATTGTTTGGAAACAATGACCACCACCTTGCTAAGCTGGTTTCCTCCCGCACCCCACCCCACTGCTCCACCTTTAATTTGGAACAGGAGGGGCATCTGACCATTGGGGAGGCCTACATGAGGTCATGTGAGGTTGGTGTAAGGTTTGCCATGTAATCTCTCAGCTGGCAGGCTCTGCTTCATGAACTGCTGTCTCTGGACAGCAGTCCAGAAGAGAAACCTCCCTGTAGAAGATCTGTCAGGTGGATTTCTGCAGGAAAAGGAGTTAATTCTCTGATCCTGAAGAGACTGAGATTGTTGGAGCCTACAAGATGCCTAATTTTGTTCTGCTTGAAGAGTGAGGCTATAGAGGGATAGAGACTGAGCTGTGCTAGTCTTGATCCTTGCACGTTCATCCACCTTGTTTAGATTGTTGATCAGTGAGGCTTCTGGAGCAAGACACCTCTCTATTTAGGCCCAGAATCTGCAATATAGGGGGACACTGTGCTCGTGGTTGTAGTGCTGGACATACAGAGGCATGTCTGTGTCCAGATGGAGTTCCCCAGGAGAGAGGGAGCACTTGACTAGATTCATCTGGTATACATGACATTGAATCCTGTGTGTATACATTTATGTGTATCTGTGTATATTATATCCAGTGTGCATGTGTGTATGAAACCTCAGCTGGTTGTACAGTTTCCCTTTCATTCCAACAGGGTCTCTCTCATTTCCTCTTGAATTTCAGAACATAAATACTCTACATCTCTAAAAGTTTGCAACGGTCCAGTCACTAGCCCTTACATAAATTCTGACAGGGAGGCAGTCATCTGTATCTTCTTTGTCAACCAGGGAGAGAGCAGCACACTTGAAAGCCTCAGTTCAGGAAATCATTCCCACTTATATGCTGGCTCTTGTTCCCACTGTAGTTAATGTTAACCTCTCTTAGTAATGGTGTGTTTATACCTTGGAATAACTGTCAAACACATGCTAACCTAGTGGATGAAAATGTCTTTTAAAGCCACTGAAATAGTTTTTATTGAATGTGGGGAGTTGCTTTCATGAGGATTGTTTTAACCATGTTAAGCTATTCCAGCCAGAACTAATGTGTATTTTTCTTTACAACATTCCAGTGTTCTTTATTGATATGCCTGATATGTCACACAATTTGGATGTGGTTTTGTAGCTTGTAGGCCATTGAACCACTTCAGTAGAAGATAGATTAGCATTTCACTGATGGTGGATGGTGTGCACATTGCTGGTGTGCACAGTCCAGGATAGGTCCTGATCTGGGGTAACTTACAGTAGCTGTGCTAAAATCAGTGGTATGATTTTGAATTTTAGCTAGATGGAATTCTATTGGATGAAGATCTGGCCCCAGTCCTTCAATGCTTAGGGATAGACTGATTTCCCCATTGTAGCTCCATTGTGAGGTATAAAACCAGTTACTTACATATATGGGCTCTACCTATTAATAGTGTTACACAAATGAGAAAAGAGCAGAGACATAGCAATATCAGTATAACTATTACTTAGAGTGCTGTGCAGGTAGTACTGAATAAAGGCATAGCCTAATTTCAACTTACCACACTGATGAGCTGTGCCAGGGAAACCTGCAGTTCTATGAATACCAACTGTGAGGAGTTGACAGCTGGTCGAATTAACTTATTGTATCTGTCAGGACTCAGTAGGTGGTTCATTAGCTTTTCTTCAGCATCTGCTGCCATGCTTCCTGTAAAGCATCACAAAACAGGATTATGGAAAGAAGACTAAAATGACATGATAGAAAGGTCACAGAATACCTGTGCCTCAGATCATATTTGTGAAATAATGACAGCTTTTGATTTTCTAAAGACTGTAGGTTTGTGTGAACAGGAGGATGTGGTGCTTGCACTGATATCCGTTCTGCTGAAGTTGACTGTCTCTCACAGAGCACAGTTCATAGTAGATCAGGACACTTTTGGAGTTTTTTGCAATAAAATGTGAAGCTCAAATTGGTAGATGCTTTTGGGATTAAACTCAGAAATAGAAACTGGGAGCAAACCACCCTCTTAATAGCAGGGGAAGAATTATTCTATGATCTAAAGGGAGAAATCGTGCTGTGACTTCTCTCTTTAGTGCTGTAGGAGACAGTTGCAGGTACACATACAAATTTAAAGACTCTGATTTATGGAGAGAGAACCAGAGGATAAGCTGTAAGAGTCATAAAAGAGTTTTTAATGATTGGGGACTATCTGGTAGCTAGTGATGTTTCTGTTTCAAAATTTGAAAACCCAAGTCAGTATGTTAGACTTATTTTATGTGGAAGTAAAACCTGATTTTTGGACTAGCATACATACTGTAAATCTTTGACTACAAAATATAGTTTCGACTATATAGTTACTATCAAACAGGCCTGAACATACGTTGTGGAGCAGAACTGCTTCTGGCATAACCCCAGGGTTATTTATTATTTTCTCATGTTCTTTGTATTCTTTTTAAAGTCATCCCAGTGGACTTTTCAAAGCACTGTTGACCACCTAACAATACTGATGAGCAAGGTCCTGGTAACATTCTGCCAACATAACTGAGCCAGAGACATTGGGCGGTTCTGTGTTGTGATGCTGATGAAATTACAGTGTTAGTGAAAGTAGGTTCCAATGCAATTAATAGAATGACTCTTCTATAGAAAACGTCACCTAATTCAGCTTGCCTAGTTCTCCTCTAGTTATTGCAGAAATGAGGCCAGTGTCCTTACAGCATACGTGCTTTATTATTTCCAGAGCAATTCCATGCAGTAAAAAACACTGGCCATGCAAATATTTTAAATTTGTGGTACATTAATTTGTTCTGGGTTTTTTTATGTTGTAGCATATCCATGAAATCTGGGGAAAGGCAGACACCAAAAGACCAGGATCAAATAAGCAGCATGGTTTGTGTGCATGTCTGGAAGGTGCCATATTTCCTTTTGAACTGGGCTGCAAGTTGCTAGGCTGAACAAGCCTCTCTTGAAACTTGAAATTCTTCTGAATCCAGCTTGGGTTAAAAAAATACCCTAAAACCTTCTTGTTTCTGATTCAGTGAAAAAGTAGAGGTAAAAGGAAAGATTATCAAACAGATTTCTTATCTAGGAACAACTTTTACTCAAGCTCTGTGAAAAGGTTGAGGTAAACACCAGGCTTGATTTAATTCTTGTAAGACCAGCATGAGCTGTGGCCTGGTAGCCCAAATTTTTCACCTATGCTTAACTGTAACATTGTTCTTTAGAACAGGCTTTTCAAATACTTTCCAAGGCATTTAGATAAACAAATTTTGGATAAATGTGTCTGTGCTTGTGGGTAAGTTTGTTTTCTAATTCACACTTGCTTTGTACCTCCCTGCAAGTCTTTATAAAAACCCTATACCATTGATATTTTAATATGATATTTGTTCTCAATGCAAGGTGCCTAATCAAATGCTTATCAAGCTAGAGCTATGCTGAGTCTTGCTAAACTTCAGATTCTGAGGTGGTTTTTTTATGTATAGCGTTTAAGGAAAAGCTAAATTTGATACTCTGAAGAAAAGAGCCATGTTCTAGGTATGAATCTTCTTGTGGTTATAAGGCTAGGTTAGAAGTCCTGTGGTAGTTCAAGAAAGAATCTTTGTTAAAGTTATTTAATTATGTGATTTGGTGGAGTTTTATGTTTGGTTTGTTTGTAGTAAATATTTTTTAGTAGACATTCCCACTGTTGCATATGTAAGTGAAATAAGCACATGGCTATAATTCAAATATAAATAAATTGTCAGTGTGTTTGTTTCATTCAGTGGTCACTGAATACTGTTAGCAAAGATGTGAGTTCTTGTTTAAATTTTTAACTATGTTTTCACTGCATTGATGCCTTTTTCTGTGAATATTCTGGCACAGAGAGTATTTGCTAAACAGGGAGTAAGAAGTAAGAACTGTAGAATATTTGCAGATAGCTAATTCTGGATTTATAATTAGTTTTTACTCTGAAACCTGCGTTTAGCAATCACAGTTGTCTGGTCTGCAAATCCAAACATAATATGGGGTCTGCATGTCTGATGAGAACAGCTCAGATTTCCGAGTACTGACTGTTAATAAACTTTATGTTGATTAATGATGAGACATGACTTTAATTATAAAATATATTTATTCAACAAAGAATCCCTTTTTGAGAAATTATTACCTGTTCTTACTGAAGGCGCTCCTTCACTAGGGATAATCCTTTATAAAATTGCCGTTCCATTCCAGCCTTTGTAACTTAGTAATCAGAAATAAAGTGGCTACTCTGTCACGTTACTCAGACGCCTGTATTACACACCACTAGATGTCAGCCCTGCACTGCCTTAAAACTTGTTAAAACCAATCTCTGTAAATACTGGGGAAAAATGAATGTTTCTTGTCTAATTTTATAGTCTACTTTCCCTTAACAATCTACATATAAACCAGATGGCAATTAATGAGAACAAAATTACCAGGTATCCAGTTTATCTTTATGTGAATTGAGTGTCAGTAGCCAGGCCTTTGAAACCTCTTTTTCCTCTCAGGGTTGGAAGAAATAGAAGTGCAGTTTCCCCTGCAAACTGTTTCCTTTTTTTTTCCAAATAGCAGTAATTACCAGAGATGTTGCAGAGGGAGGACTATTGCTTTTAGACAAATGATTTTAACAACAATGATCAAGCAGTCCTAATTTGGGAGTGGAGTGTCTTTGTGTACTGAAAGCAGTAATAAATAAAGCCAATTGGGGTGAATCCTGATCTGGAAAAATTATTTTAGCTTCACTGAACATGCTACACATCTGCTCTGCGACAAGGAGAGCAATTGCCACATAACTTGCAATACACATTCCTCAGTAAGTTTGTTTTCTCTGTGGGACTATAAGCATTAAAAAAATTGCATCAAGGTGCTTCTGATTTCACAGCAGAAGAAAGTAAACCACATTCTTTATTCACTCTGCTGTGGAGACTTTCCTTTCTACACAGTCTAATGTAAATACATAAAATGAAATAACTAAGCATCCTGTGTTATGCTGTTTGATTTCAGTGTAATGACAAATTTGTTGGAGTGATTTCCACAGAAAAGAATAAGGAACAATGCTGAGAGATACAGGCATGTTCACTGTTATCACTGTCTACATTTTAAAATGTAACATAAGACATATTTCTAGTGTTTCCCTGAGTACAGTTCTCATTGTAAATGTTGAAATAGTATTTGTTTAGAAGTAACATTGTAGCATGTGTTACCATTTACTCTCTCACAGATAGGTGACATACAAAGTCCCATTCCTAATTAGTAAAGAGCAAGTAAGAAGCAGCAATGAAACAGTCCCATTATCTTCTCTGAAATTACTTCATGATGTTGTTACTTCTCAATAATAATCTCAAGGAAAAAGATTTTCATAGCCTCTTAGAAGAGCACATACTGATTTGGAATGCTTTTTGTTCCAATGGAAGTAGCAGTGAATTTACTATATTTTAAAGATTTCTAATTTTTATACTGGAATTAATGCAAATAAAAAAGGAAATACTCATGGGTTTAGAAGTGTATAATTTAAAAATCTAAAATGGGCCCTCACCTTCCTTTTGTTACAAAGCAGATATTTTCTAAAGTTGCCTTACAGGGACAGAAGAAACAAAAAAAGTATGGGATAAATAGGTAAATAATGGGAAGTGTATGATCTGATCTTGGTTCAGTTTCAGCCAGTTTCTCTCAGAGCACTTCAGCGGAACCTCTCCATGGGAACTAGCTCCCATGCTAAATGCGCTGTTTCATGCTGCTGTCAGCCTGTTTGTGTTGGCTAAAATATATCCGAGAAATCCTGACAGACCAAGGAAAACGTTCTTGCATAAAAAGCATAAATATATTCCTTTCATTGCATATATTTACATATGACAGCTGAATTTAAACTGTTTCCATTCTAATTAAAAAAATTAGGAAGTATGAACTTCACAAAATATGCGAACTTGAGAAAATAATGGCAGAGGGATGAGATCTGTCATATTTATGGATCATGTCATGGTTCATGTATTCACCATTAGCACAATATCTGCTTTTCCTATCACAGATGATCCTGGAAGCATCTAAAGGGATAATATTTTGTCATTATCATTGTCATATTCTTCAGTTATGTAGCTTTATATCTAACCTGTCTGTCCATATCCATCATAGTGCATGTGCTGATAACAAACAAGACCAAAACAACAATAAAATAATCAGTTTTATACATCTTCTTAAAGTCAGCAACCTCCCGAGATCATGGTTACAAATTATCTGCGAGCTCATGTCACTGTCCTACCTCGTACCCCAAAAAGCTCTCACTGTTCTGAAATTGTATGAGAAAGGAAAGGTCACTTACCGTTCAGACAAAAGGAGCCCACTACAAAGAAAAAGAGGGTGTACATTTTCCTTATGGCAGTAAGGTGTGGATTACTATTCTTCAGCTTAGACAGCTGGCAGTAGGCTCTGTTGGCAGGGATGTGCAGGGAAGAGATGTAAAAGCTAACTTGAATCTTGGGAGGTATGAAATGCCTGGAAAGAGACAGACAATACAACCTGGCAGAAGCGTTCTGCAAAGTGGAATTTTCGTGAGCATAGTGGTCCCTCCCCCTTTGCAGCTGTTTAAAGAGCTTTGTGAAGAGGAAAAGCAAATAAGAACAGTGAACATAATGTGATAATGTTGAAAAAGAGGAAATGAAAGAGCAAGCTAAGGGACATGATGTGCAAAACACAATTGCTTAATTCTTGCTGCTAGATAACATTTAAAAAGCTTTCTGATTAATGAGTGCAGTGAGTGAGAATAGCTGTGTGGGAAGAGCTGGTTATAACTTTGTGCCATAAAATCTCTTAGTGTCAATCAATTATAGCCCCAGCAGAGGGTTATTTTCTATGTCAAGGGAGAATGTTTGTTACCTACTGCCAACCCTTTTCCACTCCAAGGACCACACATATGATGTCTTTAAACTAGAGCTCCAAAAACTTTTTGGGAGCACCAAGAGAGGAACAGAAAATTTGTTGTCTTTAGCATCTGATAGCATTTTTAAAAGAAAGCTAAAGCAATCTGTGGTGAAGTAGCACTAGTGATAAATACACTGCAGAGGAGCATTAGAGAAATTCTGTGGAATTCATCTTTTAGAGCTGAAGGGTTTAGCAGACTGTAGAATGTTGGTTGTGTGTTTTGGGGCTTGCTATGGGAAGATCTGTGTAGAAGGAGGGGGCAGAAGATCTTATGTGCCCTTTCCAAGTACTATAGGACAGGCTGAAGTCCATGGATAGAAAAAAAACAAACCAACTTTGATCCCCTATAACTTCTAAACTTTTCCACACATTCATATAAATCAATTTTGTTTAGGGGTGCATTTATTGTATTTATGCTGTGCAAATGTCTCAGATAATAAAAATGTTTGTGGATTATATTGTGGAATTGATGGTTGATGACTTCTGTGTACTAAAAAAAAAATAAATTCTTATCACACTGCTGCCTTATTGTTAAACGTACCGACATTAATGTGCTGGGTTTGCTGCAGATCTTAATTAGTAAGTTGAGCCTGGTATCAGGGATCACCTGTGCAAGTTCCTACCTGTTATTGTCAGTCTTTTTTTCTGCTTTCATCACTCCCTTTTTTCTCTTATTCACTATTCATTAGCTAGAATTGGTTTAAATTGGGACTGTTTAGCCTGGAGAAGAGAAGACTCTTCTCCAGTCTAAAAAAGAAGACTTAAATGTGGCCTTTGAGTACTTAAAAGGGCTTATAAGAAAGAGGAGGACAGATATTTTAATAGGACTGGGGTGATGTTTTTAAACTAAAAGAAGTGGATTCAGTCTAGGTATAAGGAACTAATTTTTTACAATGAGGAGGTTGCCCAGAGAAGTGGTAGATGGTAGAAGCCTCATCCAAGGAAACAGAAGCAGATTGGATGAGGCTCTGAGCAATTTGGTCTAGTTGAAGATGTCCCTGCTCATTGCAGGGTGGAGTTGGACTAGATGATCATTAAAGGTCCCTTCCAACTGAAATTATTCTATGATTCTAAATAGTATGGGACCCAAGGGGGATTGTGGATGGTTTCAGTAAGACAGAACAGTCATGGTGGGGAAATCTACTTGACGAAAAAAAACAGCACAGTCCTGGTGAGTACCTGTAAATAGACTAGCTGCACGAAAATATAACACCTATTCTCTGTTTTTCTCATGTTTAGTCAACAACATGTAAAAAGAGACCTTAGAAAATTGTTCTTTTGCAATGGTCAAAAAACCTAGGAAGTGTGTCCCAAGTAGTCTTTATGCTGAGTCTTCCACTTTGTTCTTCTCACTACAGTGTGCTTGTCATGTAACTTGTCAGAGGCTTGTACATCAGAGACCTTGCTACACTTCTGAGCCTACTGGGCAAGATTGTCTCTCCTTATGTACCGAGAATTGCTTTCACTGAGCCAAACAAGCCTGCAGTTAATAAGGGTGCATTTGAGCAAAATGTCAGTGTGATGGGGAATAAAAACTGCATCTGTTTCTCAGTTGTTACTTTCTGATATTGACCTGTTTCTCCCCAAAGGCAGAATTTCCATCTGCCAACCCAGCCTCTGTGCTTTTGCAGTGGTTGTAGAAGGAACAGATGTATGCCCCTGAAGTCACTGTGCTTCTACCATCTTACGCTGCTTGGTGCTTGAGAGTTGAGTAGCAGTTCAGGGTATTACAAAACAAGCTGGGATTGCTTTGCCAAAGCAATGGGCCCTCGCAGAGCCAAAGGGTCACAGATTGCTCTGGTTATCCTCCTGAAGCTGAGGTGGAAGGAAGGAATTACCATAGCTGGTTTTCATATTCCTTCCTTTGCCATCTGCTTGCCTTCATTCATTCTGACACAGCAGTCAAGGTCTTCCTTCATCACTCGTGCTCTGCAATTGTTTTCCCCACAGTGATGCTTCAGGATTCCATTTGTTCATCAAGTTGAGGTCCCAATGAAAAGCCTTTTTAGCTGACATTAGCATCTGTGATATTGTGGATTTGCATGTTAATACACTGTGAAAGTGTGGGAATGGCATGGCAGGGAGCCATCCACTGAACTGGCCAGGGGTTCTTTGCATGCTGTAGGTTATTAGAGCTCTTAGATGCATGAGGAATGCAAGATGTTCCAGTGCCCAGGGAAACTGACAATCCCCTTCTGTGGATTTATCCTGATTTCCAGCTGCTGTTTACATTAGGAAAGAACCACTCAGAAATGCTGGAGCTTTCAAAGTGGAAGCAACCTAGGGTAGAGGTGGCTTCCTTAATGACACAAGTACAGGTACAGGGAGTTTACTGCAAAAATAAGTGTTTCTGGGTGGAAGGGCACAGTTAGGTTCCAGTAGTTATGATGCTAAAATGAAGTTTCAGAAAATACAGAACTGACTTAATGTTGCACTAACAGAACAGCTGTCACTTTCTGGTTGAAAATTGCTACAGAAAATGTCAACTTATGGTAATTTTTTTTTCCCTAGCCTCTTATAGGTGGGAAGTTAATGATATCTGCCAAAGTCCTGGCTCATGTCATCAGCAGCAAGGCTTACGTTGCTTTCTGTTCGGATGAAAAATGGAACTTTTTTACAGATAACTTCTGCAAATACCCAGAGGGCTCTGCAGGTAGAAGCCTGGTTTTTCCTTCTCACCACTACCTAGATGAGCTCATTATAACAGCTGTACTGGAGCTAATGTTTTGCATTCCTGGAATTTTTTCCTTACAAGTGTACTTACAATCCTATTAGAGAAGTGGGGTGCCTCAGTCATTCTGTTGTTAATGTTTTGGGGTTAAATTGTACTGTTGCAGGTTCTTTTCACAGTGCTGTTGTGTAGCCTGATTTAAAATCTACAAGGCAAAACAAAACTGTGGCACTGTAGTTCCTGTAAGTGTCAGCTGGATGAACTTCGCTATGTCATCACAACTGTTAGTAGAAATTAGTGGGAAGGACAAAGGTATGTGGAACGTTTAGTCCACTGTAATCTAAAGCTTTGGAATTTAGTAAGCTTTTTTGGATTAGTAGATGCTTTATACTGGAGAACTAGTTTTTATCCACAGGCTTACCCTACAGTGATGTACTGTATCTATGTGGGTAATTGTGTCATAAAGTCTGTTTCCTATGGCATTTCTATGGATACATTTGCCTTCCCAGATGGGTTCTAACCAATTTGTGCAGGTATTTGTAATAAGCTGTCTTCAGGCAAGGCAAAACACCATCAAGCTTTTGCAAAGGGCAGTGCAAAACAGCTGTGGATGATATCAAATTATCAGGTAAATTACACTCCTTTAGGGTTTCAAATTATGATACTATATGTTATCCTGTCAGAATCTGCTCCAAACCTCCAAAATATCCCAGAGAATTGCCAGTCATAGCACTGGGATGATGTTAATAACAGGAATGACTCAGCAGCAATGAATGCGATTCCAGCTTTCATGGTTAAAATACAAATTATTATGGATAAATGAAAAACCACTTTTCTGCTCTGTTGTATGCCTGATGGCAGACAAAGTCACTCCTGGAAAAACAGTGCTTTCCTTTTCTGGTTAGTTTTGGAAGTTGTCACCATGTGCTTTGTGAGCTACAGGTGTGTTGTGTTTATAAGGTATTTAGGCAACAATATTAAAGCCTCCAACACTCACTGATTACCTTCAGCATCTTTAACCTTCAAAGTGCACTAGTGTAACAAGTCCAGAGAGCTCTCTAAAGCAGTGAAGCATCCAGAAGCATCAGCTGGAGGTGGTTATGCTGTTTTAGAGCTGATATTCTTAATAGTCTTCTTTTGCTTCCTCTTACTTGCTTTCAGATTTATTGCATGAAAACCTGTTGAGCGCCCAATATATGACTGGCAAACAGTCATGCATTCTTTGAAAACATTGGAAATGAATCTGTAGCCTTTCTTGCAATGTCTGTATTTTGTTGAAGTTAATTAAAATTGTCAAAATATGTGCATATCTTTGGCAATATCAATGTGTTCTACATGCAGCATAAGCATTTTTGTGTGCTCTTACTTTCTTAAGTAAAAACTCTAAATGTAGATTCCAGAAGTAGGGAACAATTTCCTAAGTTTATTGCCCTTGCCACATTATTCTGACTAAGAAACTGTGCTTGTTTACCTGCCAAATCAGTGTAATTGCTGTGTGGTTTCCAGCTTTGGTGTAACGACAGAGTGTATTGCATCTCTTGGTAAAGGTCCATTTGTAAATTTTTAGTCTTCACAGTGTTTTCTAGATTCAATAGAATTGCCCCTTTTAATCCTCATCACTTTCTTTATTATCAAACAAAACCTAAGAATCATAAAATACTAAGGAATTATTTCCAGTTTTTTCAGTATTTACACCTTTTTACTGAAATATGTGGAAAGCCCTATAGGAAAAACCCACAGCAAAAAATTATTTACCATGGTTGTCAAAAATTATAGTGCATGTAATATTGCTGTGAAATAGAACATCATTATCCTAAGAGTAAAGAGTCAGCAGTCTGTGCTAAGGCAAATGCACAGTCAACTATGCAGAAATTTTAATACCATTTACGACTGTGTTTTCTGTAGTAATTGGTAAACTATTGAGAAGAGCTCTACAGTTCACCGAAAGTAGATGCTATGAATAAATCAGACATGATATTTTCAAGCTGTTGTGGAATTTAATGTTGCAGGGCCAGACCTGCAGATCTGCGTGGACTGTAGAGTGGTGTGAGTTTTATCCATGAGGCTCACAAATTTCATACTGGCCAGACTTGTATCAGAAGGCTCATCTTTTTGGGCAGTAAAATGATTTTCTTCCTTTCTTTCTTTGCCTCTCTATGCTGCGGTCATCTGGAAATGATGTGCTGTGGTGCAGAACACATTCATTGCAAAATTGTGAAGAGTTTTACATTAATTCTAACCACTGCTCTTTAGTGAGACAAACCTGCCCACTGCTATCTCCTTCCTTGTTTTCATGTTGGGCCCGTGCCAGACTAGTAATGGCTCTTTTGTACACTGGGCTTTTAGAATGAGACATTGGTGTTTGTGGATTAATGTCCTGTTACTGAGATCACTGGTGTGCCAGAAAAAAATAAACTCTTAACTGTTTGTGGCACAGGACAAAGGTTTCTCTCTTGCACTTGTGATGGAGGGAATCATAACTTCTGTATGTGCTTCAAATGGAGGAGGAGAAGAGTGAAGGACAGCTGTACTGTTTGAGCTGGACCTTTTTTATTTAGAACTGCTACATTTCAAAAAGAGAAAATTGAAAAAGTGTTCTAAAAAATGAGGGCTTTAGGATTCAAGACTGAGAACCAAAAGACATGGGCTTTGTTCTCAGCTCTACCACGAGTCTCTGAGGCTGTGTCTAGATAAGTACCATCCTTGCTCAGTGCTTCATTTTCCCCAGGTGTAAAGCAATGATAAGGATTTTTAAAGAATTAACTAATGTTTGTGTAGGCTTGGATGGCAAGGAATGAAAATGAATCATGAAAACATAGGGAAGCTGTGTAATACTTTGGCTTTCACACTTCCATTACCAAAGAGGCTTTTATTTCCTTAACAAGCAACTGAAATGGATACTGGGCTTGTCTGTCATGAAGTTAATTTGGTCTCTCTAAACTGATTAATTAAACATGCTAAATGTAAAGAAATGTGGCCAGGACAGATTAGCAGGGCATGTGGTTATATAAATATGGGAAGCTACCATACCAAAAATTTTAGTATGAGAGATTTTCCTCAAGGTCATTTAAAAGTACAAGTGGATTGTTCCTGCTCCACTGCAGAGAAGGATGGAACTCAAAACACAAGTGGAAAAGGTCTTGCAGGTGGAGAGGCAGGTACAGCCTTAATTTTTGGCTAGAGAGAAGCTCCAGAATTAAATATTTAAATTTAGGGCTTCTGTATCTTCTCAGCTTGGGAAGCAGCAGTCACTGGGAGAATTGGAACCCAGAGGTCTGATATGAGAGCAGATAGCTGGGAGATGGAACTCCATGTTGGATGCAGGGGGTAATGGTGCCAGAGCTGAAGTGGAAATCTAAGCAGGATCTTTATTAGTTCTGTTCACAGCCAGGTACAGGACAGGAACAGGGAGTGGCAGCAGGGAGTGCTGTCAGCCATGTAGATGGTGAGCACAGAGCTGGCCACAAGGAAGGCAGCCCTGGCAAGGAAGGTTTTTGTACCAGTGCCCTGGTTACCAAATGATCCATAGCCAATCTAATAGATCTGCTGCTACCGACCCTGGACTCCCTGCTCGTGCTCTGCATTTGGGTTTGAGAGGGCACTGATTCCTCTCCATGTGACCAGCTGGACCCCAGGCTATGTGTGAAAGCAGCAGCTGTACCTGTTCCTAGCAATCCTTGGAGACACCTTGCCATTGTCTGGCCATGCTGACAGAAGGGGTGACATGCAGGAGCAGGAGCAGCAGATGGCAACCAAGAGCATGGCTGCTGATGCACACAGGTCAGTAATGGAAGCATAGTAAAGGGATATTATGCAGGATAATGAAGCAATTCCCAGGTCTTGGATTTGAAAATTCAGTATTTCTAGCTCAAGTAACAAAAAAAAATTATACAGTTGTATGTCTGACAACCTATTGTTTTTTTTTTTGCGTTTATCTCACTCGATCTAGTAAAAAATCCTGTTACTGCCTGCAAACTTTCCCATAGAACTTGTGAACTGTAATGTAACCACTAGCATTTACACTGCCCTTCCTTCAACTTTGATATACTAAAAAAAATTAAAAGAATAGGAAGCCATTTAGAAAAATACTCTAATTGCATATTCATTGTTTTTCCAAGCTGAAAGTAGAGCTCCTTAGTTTTCTAGATAATAACCCAATCTCTTAGTATTATGCATCAATATACATTTAATGGAGAGACATTAGTATGTATGAAAGGCACTTCTATTTGATGGGTTTTTTTGGTAATTTAGATCAAGAATTCAAACTTGAATTTAGATTTTTCAGTATGTGAATCTTTTGAAGCTCCATCAGTGATCAGTGTCTCAAATTAAAGACTTTTTTCTTTTGCCTTACACATCATACCACAGCAGAATTTGTTATTTCCAAGTCAAAGGAAGCAGTTCCTTCTCTCTTTTCACATTTGGCTTTTGTAAGTTTCTTTAATGCCTCTGGTTCTATCATTTGCACTATATGGAAAGCAGTAATTTGTGCTGACATCTTCTAACTGCCCTGAAGAAAAAATATGTTGCAAATCACTAAGGAAAGGGAAAAATGTATCCATAATTTAGGGCAATAATGGGGTTTAATTCACAAAGTCTCATAGCATCTCACATATTGGCAGATTCTGCTATCATTAGCGATGTCTTGGGATTCTGTTGTGAGGATTTAATCAGTTATGACTGAAAGGAAATCATTATGAGGGCCTCAGTTTTGTAACCACTTCTGGGCTTTATTATCTTTGTGGCAGTTGTGTTTATGAGAACTCAGGAGACGTTTATTTTTCCAAGCAAGGAAATTCACACAACTTATTGATATTTGAGGGGATTGTCAGTAGTGAGATGCTGATGCTGAGTAAAAACCTAGGTACCCTTCCCCAGCAGCAAGCTCCTGTGACAATCCAGATTGATGGATGGATATTTGTTTGTTATTTGTAGTTCTTAACCTGCCAGGGCTGTGCTGCTGGCCCTGCCTTCAGCACACCAGCGTGCCAAGCAGGCAGCTGGAGTGCCCAAGGGGGGCACACCTCCTCTCTATTTCCAGTCCATGCTGTCCCTAGGCCACACAGAGCTCACTGGGGCAGCTCTACCCAGCAGCATCTGTGACCTTATCTTTATCTTCCCTGTGCATCTTATTGCTTCTGTGGTTTTTCTCAGTGGATGGAAACCATGTTATATGACATACAAAATATATATTGCCTCTAGTTTAAGAAAATACGTTTCTGTTTGAAGAGATGAGGTATCTGATTGAGTAGTAAAACATTTGATTCAGCAGGTAATAGATCTGACTCACTGGGTCATTTATTGTTTTCCTAAATAGTCATATAAAGTGATTAACAAAGCATCTGGCTTACTACATATTCTGGTTTTCTTTTTTTTTTTTCATGCCGTATAATTAACTTATGTGTGTCTGTGTGATTCCTCTGTAGCAGTCCATAAAATCTCAGTCAAATTGCATTTGTGACATGTCTATCCCAGTATGTGGTCAAAAACAATAGTGGCCCTGTTGTCACGTAAAACTCAACAGCAGTCACTCTGAATATGGCCATGAGCTGAATATAAACATAGGATACATTTGCTTGTCAGTAAAGCTGGTGTATTTTTAGAATGCACCGGAAGCTTACAATTTCTTATATGTTATTGAGGGGCTTCAGAGACAACTGTGTCTTCCATAGCCAAAAACCTATTTTGAGTTCTATCCTGTGCAATCTGTGTTCCATCTGCTCCCTATTTATGGCAGTCTGAAGCATGCCAGAATGCAAGGGGACAAAAGCCATCCTGTTTTGACTAGGCTAGAACTGTGTCTGTTATATTCTTGTTACGGTCCCATTTGAGGCAGTAGAAGTATTTGACTTAGTAAGACTGGCTCAAAACCAGATAGATCAGGTCAGATCAACACTGAACTTATTTCTTGAGAAATTTTCTTGCTGAAAACATTTTAATAAATATTTTGTGTTGCCATCGTTCCAATCAAAATGCTCTGATTTGGAATAAGTAGTAAATATTGCAGGCACTGAACTGGAGATACCCTGAAATGAAATGCTTCTAGTCTCTGATTGTCACTGATTTCCTTTCCCAGAGTTTTAAAAATACTCACATTCCTCTTTCTAAAATTCTTTTCGTTTAAATGGCCACTTTCCACTGGGAGCAGGAAGATGCTTGGTTTGAAATATGTGCACTCCTTTGAAATTCTGAGCTAGGTTGGATGTTTCGGTCTTCCCCTACCTTGTGTCTGACAGCTGTGTCCTAACTTCTTATGATTTACATTATTCTTTTTTGCCTTAATACCATTTTGTTGAGGTTTCAGTTAGCTCTGAGAGCAATTCATTTTTGTAACAGCTGCCAGTGAGGAGTTACTTTTCACCTGAAGACAGCTGCTGAATGTGAGCACCTGAGAGAAAGGGGAATCCTTTGTCATTGGAGCTGTGAGGTTTGCCCAAAGAAGGACACTCCTCCCAACACTCCCAGTGATCTGAGTTCCTTCATCCCTGCATTTTGAGAAAATGATGTCCCTCAGGCTACTGGCATTGAAATACAGAGTTAAAGCAGTTTTAAAATGTGACATGAAAGGGGTTGGGAATCAAGGTGTTGGAAAACAGTTTCATCAGTGTTCACTTAGACTGGCTAAGAAAGGGAGACAAACTGCTCGGGAAGCTTATAATGCTTGATTTCTTATAAAGGCTAAATGTGTTGGGACAAGGAATTTTAAATTACTCTTTTTTAAAGATTTATCATCATCCCTTTGTGTATGGGAAAGGCTAATAAAGAGGCCACAAGCCTTTCATTGTGTCTTTGGCAACATTAAGGGATGCTAACCTTGATAAAGTGTATCATTCCAAGATAAAAAAAAATCAGATGAATCCCTTGGGTTTTGCCTAATTCTCACAAGAAAAAGCTTTTTTTTAACATGCAAAATTTATGATCCACTCCATAATCAAACTGTCTTGTGTTTCTTTGAGCCTAGATGTTCTTTCTGGCTTTGGGCTACCAACAGTGGGATCAGGGAGGCTGCAGAAAGTGAATGATTGGCACAAGAGAGTAGAAATGTGTGGATTATGTGCTGGGAATGAAATTGAATTTTCAAGTGAACCGAATTTCCCCACTCTTCTCAAAACGAATCTGTAGGGGTCTGTTAGCTGGAGCTGAAGAGAGAAAGGAAGGAGCTGTTCATTAGTGCACAAGGCTTTCAAGCGGTGACTTTGTGAAACTCATGTTGTACGGAACAGCTCTTTGCTTACAGAGGAATCAGAGGAATTGTTCCAGACTTTCTGTGACCAGCTGGGTCTCTTCATAAAACAGTTTCAGAAAAGGGTAGTCATGAGGGAGCACAGAATATTTGCATGTCATTAGCGTTTTTCCCTCCTCCTTACATTCCTCTCTGTCTGACTGAAGTCATCTGCTGTGTGGTGGATAGGAGGAAATATCACATCCCCCAGCTTTCCCAAGTTCTGCCTCTGCCAGCTTATGTTCAAAGGACTCTCCTGCCTGATATCTTACTTCCCACTACCCATCCCATGTCTGCGTGGGTTCCCTTGCCAGGGACACCTCCAAAGCTGCAGCAATAGAACTGATCTGAACACACAGACCATTAGTGTGAAGTGCTGCTTGCTTTAATCCAAGAGCCATGCTGTTTATATTTCAGTTATACTCCCCAAAGCACAGCTGTACTTGAAATGTCAGTGCAACCCATTTGTCCTGGCCTTTGTGTTGTGTTTGAGCAGAGGATAGCATGGATGTGAGCCTGTAGGAACCTGCAGATCCCACAGGTCTTTTTCTTCCTTATGCTTTGCCAAGCAATTATTGAGGTTTATGTTTGCTTCAGTGCTTTTTAAAAAAAATATCTTCAGGATGTTTCATATTACCTTATTGTGTACACTTGGAAAATACTTCAAGTAAAGCAGATTACTATTTTATTAATATGATTTGTACAGGCAGCTGCAATAAATAGAGATGGAATCTCTTAGAAGGTGGTACAGAGGATAAACCACTCCCAGCTGGAATGGCTATGCCTGATACTTCACTTTGTATTACAGTCTTCACAAAAGATAACTCTGAACTAGGAACCACACTCCAAAACTAGAGATACTCTGGAGTGAATCTGTGTGAATGTGTGGTAAGTGCTGGAAAGGTTGCGGTGCTTTTAAATCCATTTGAAGGGCTGCACTGCCATCAGGAGCACTTTGAGAGATGGGGATCTAAACCAGAACTACAGAGGATTTGGAGCTTGTGCTTAGAGCCCTGCAATGCCACGAGTCAGACAGGTGTCTGAGGGGACAGATTCCACAAAACTGCAGGCAGCCAGCTTGTCAAGACAAGAAGAATGCTTGTGTAGGTGAGAGCTGGAAGCATTGACTGAATACCAGAATGCCTGGGGGCATGTCTGTGTATACCTATGGAAGAATCCTTGGTCTACTCTCTGTCAACTCTTCAAAGTATCTGTAAACTTACACACTGCTTTGTCTGAGGTCATGCAAAGATTTAAGGCTCTCAGCCCCCATGGTAGGTGATGGGTTTTTTATATAGAGTAAGCTAAGTATTTTATTTGGGGTTAGCACCCAAACTACATACAATGTTATGTTGTGCCACAATTTAAGCAGCTTCTGCCACCTAAAAACACCAAGAAACCCCAGAAACTCTGGTACTCAGCCTTATTCTCTTTAGTTGCTTGGGTCATTCAAGAATGATTTGCAGTCATGAGTAGGTCACACCCAGGAATTCTGGAACTCACTGAAAATCGAGTCTGGTTTGCAAGGCTGTTTCTAGTACAGGTCTCCTGATTAATCAAAATGAGCATATTGGGATTTCTCTCTGCTGCTGGTTGCTTTCTGCAGAGGTACTGACGTGGTTTGAAGCCTTGCCCTTCTGGTGAGCACAGCTTCAATCAGCTGTGAATACAAAGTGACTGGGGCCAACTTGGCAGGAATGTGACATGAATAAGAACTCTTGTTTTACCAGGAAACAAGGCTTCAAATATAAAGCATAAAGTCACTACCCACAGGAGTTAAGGAGATGGACTTTTCCTTGTTTTATTTGCTTTTTACTCATAGGGTGTTTCTTCATATTAGGATGGTAGTTACATTGAATCTTATTTTCCCCACCCCTCTGATTTTGCTCCTTTAAATTTCTCACAATTTGTTAATCCCAATGCTTTAGAGAATTAATTTTCCTCAAGACTTCTTTTATTGTTGAGTTTCTAGAAGCACTTTTTCCTCCTCCAGCTTTACTCCTTATACCTTCTTACTCCTACCTTGCCATTACCCACCTCCTCCTCTTTTGCTTAACACATCAGCTTGTTCTTCTTCCAATTTTATCACAGCGCTGGGGGACCAGCAAGTTGGCAAATGCATGAAACCACTTCAGTGATGGTTCTTGCTTTGTTTGCCAGTACCCAGCTGGAGAACTAAATGCTGGTAAGCCAGATAGAGTCTAATTTCATTGGATTTCATATTACTGTGAGATCCAAACTACCCACTGCTTTCTGTGCATCAGATGGTTCCTTCCTGTAATGATTCTGAGAGCAACACAAGCTGGTTTTGTGCACACTGGGTAGACAAGGGAGGGAGCAGAGCTAAGTGTGATCATCTGTCATGTTCTGCTGGCACAGAATTACAGGGAAATATTCTGTGGGAGCTCTTCCCCTTTATTACTCACCTGTAGGTTTACAAGTATTCTTGTAAAGGAGGAAGGAAGTGGGGTTCAGAAAGCTGCAAGTGCAGCAACTGGTAGCTTTCCACATGAGGAAGGCTGAATTTTACTTTTGCTTTACTATCAGTGATTTCTTCCACCTCTGAGATGAATTATGCCGTTTCTGCAGACCCAGATCCTAACCTGAGTACAATCAGCGTCACCTTAATCGGGTGGGATGAAAATGTGTGCTCTAAGTCTGGCAATAAGATATTAGAATTCCTGGTTACTGGCTCAGTATTTATTTCAAGCATTATTAGTTTAAATAATGAAAAAAAGAGAAGTCACGTTTTATTTTTACTTCTCTCACCACTTAGAGAACCATTTGTGTCCATTACTAGGTTCCTGCAGGGGTAATATTCTGGTGACTGCAGCGTAGCAAGAGTTGATTACTTTTTTGTCAGGCAAACAACAAATAGCCCAGCTCCTGAGCTGCTGAACCCAGGCCAGCTGTGTATTCTAGAGAGATTGCTGTTCCTGTGCAGCTCCCAGGGGACACAGTATTGAGCTGACTCTTTGGGGAGGTGCTTCTAGGGGAGGCATATAATGAGCTTCTCCTGTTTGGCTAATGAGTGTGCACATTAATTTGGGGATTTTTTTTTTTTTAATCTTGCAGCAATTAAAAAATCAAGGTAATCTACCATTTTTAAGGATGATTAACTGGCTAGGTTTAATTTATGACTATTTACTTAATACATCATCTAATTAGCAGGAAGGTGGTAGCGACCAAAATGTGAGACGGTTCTCAATTATTTTTTTCTGTATCCAGGGAGTTTTGTCCTAGAGGCATAAAAATTCTTTATAACTGAATGCAACAGAGATTAGAGTTGGTTCAGATGGTTCCTCAGTCTTTCATTAAGAGCAGTTGGAGTAAGCCTGAGCCTTGCTGAAATCACTGGAGCAGGCAACCAGCAGTCAGGGAGAAGAGACGTGGAAAGAAATCTTGCTTTTGCCTAAGATCTAGTTTCTTGTGTGGTGTTTCCTATGGTTCCCCTTGTGACTTTTCTTTCTGCATGGAGAGTTCAGCTGGTGCATTGGCTCTGTGACTCAAGCAGAGCAGGCTCTGCTCATAGAGCTCTGTACGTGGTTTGTCTAGGTTGGATCCATTCCTCATTCTTCTCCACAATTTCTATGTGCTTGAACAAGTCCCTTAGCTTCCCTTAGCTTCCTCACTGGGATGATGAGTGGATAAGTGACTTACAAAGCTGGAGGCTGTTAAGTCCTATGTTAACGGGGATCCTATACATGCATTATATGATGTCTTACTGAAGCTGAATTGTCAAGCTGAATTTTACCCATTCAGCTTGATTCATGTGCCAGTTGAGCTTCACTTCACCCAGGATATTCAGTTGCTTAATAATTGTTTCTGAAAATTGCTCTAGTGGTTTCTGCTTTAGGCTAGATTTATGCAAACAACGCTTTCTTATGACCAAAAAGAGCTATTTGCAGCAGCTTGAATATCAAACCAATGAGATAAAAACTAAGATGTTTTGTATTTGAGGAGAATATAATTCCAACTCCCAGTCCCACTGAGTTTATTGACAGAAGGTTTTGCCATCCTTTCTTGAATCTGTTCTGTCAGAGTGTGATTGTTTTTTTCATAGAAAAATTCACAAGGCAGAGGTATGGAAAAAATTGTCTGAATTCTGGACCTTTAAATTATATTTTTGGATCCCTGCTTTGGTAAAGGCCAATTATTTTGCAGTATGAGATTGAGCCAAACTGATAGGAAAGAAAGATAATTAATTCTAGTAATGCGAAAATGCCCAGTAAGTTACAGTGTACAGAGCAAGAAAAGTGCATCCATGCATAGAAATTCCTGAGCCTAAATCTTCATGCAGTCAGCCTCTTAGTAGGTCATGGGCCATGAAAATCAACTGGCCTCTACAGAAATTCAAAGTGACATTCACTGCATGTCCCCTTCAGACATTTATGAGTTCATTATCAACGTAATAAGGCAGTAGAGCTCACATTGAACATCATGATCTCTGAGTAATATCTAGATGCAAATATCTTGGGAAATAGTTATTGATTTCAGACTTAGGAAAAGAGGACATTTTAGATTCCACTCCTTTCTTCTGTGCTTGAAAGGTTTGTGTAGGTGGGTACACCTGCGACTCCTCTTGCTGAGACCTCCTCAAAGTCTGAACAGGAGCATTCAGTGCCTTAAGTCCCAGGCTGTCTCCTTTGGAGGTAGAGCTTCATAGAAAGTCTGGACAAGAGCATCATTTGGTTTGTCAGGGTCACTGGAATGATGTTTTGAAAACCCTTGTTGGGTTTGTCATCAAACGGTGTCTTTATTTTAGGGTCTGAGAGAGGTTTATAATTAAAGAAATACTTTGGCTTTTTACCAGCCAACGAGGTTATTCTTGAGGAGTAGAGAAATACATGCTCCTGTTGTGTACATAGGAGTGTGAGGTGGCTGGAGAAGTCACCTTGGTTTTATTTGCGCAGTTCTTGGCAAGGGCCAGGTAAGCATTAATTATAGCTGAAAATTAGTCCAGCCAACCTTCTAGGGAAGGAGTGGTTTGTTTTTTTCTTCAGTACTTTCCATATTCTAACAGGAAGAAGACAGGGAAGCCTTTCTGGGCTTGTACATGCTCCAAGAACCACTCCTTGTTAGACTCTGCTCTGTTTCTCCTGCCAACTGGCACAGCCAGTCATCACCATGCTATCCTTGGAGCAGAATCTCTGTTATAGTCTCCCTGAGGTTAGTGAAAAGATGAGACTGAATTTCTGGAAATGGATTTTCTGTCCAATCTGCCTGTATTCATTTCTTCCTATTGCCTTTCTTTGTGAGCTCACTCAAAACCAGCATGGTTAAACTGGAGTATTCCAGGACACTACTTTGTGCAGCAGATGCCATGGAAGGCACTTAATGCTGGATAGATTGTTTTCTCTAACCAGTTGTCATGGGTTGCAGTGTGAAATATAATTGGGATGTGTTATTCTATTACCATCCCTTGGAACTGGAATGGGGGGTAGTGATGTGATTTTCTGTTGATATGCCAGCTGATAAGAAACCATCAAGAGCAGTTTTCCTTATCTCTTCCACGACCCATCCTTCCTTCAGGGATAGGTCTTCTGCTAATAGGCTATTGAGTCCACTGATAAACTTCCATCATCCCATTGGGAAATGCGCCAGCCGGGGAGGCAACAAAGCCCCTCTACCTGGATAAAAACCTGAGACTTGGAACACCAAGTCAGCCTTTCCACTGGACTCCCAGAGGAAGAACAGGCCTATCCATCACCACTGGATCTTAAGCAGAGGGCTGCACCTTTCCTCCAGGACCACTGCTTCAACAGAGCCACAACTGCCACTCCAGGAGGACTGCAGCCACCATTGCAAGTAGACTGCTGCCAACACCCTGACCAACAGGGTGTCAGGTTGTATTCTGACTCTGTCAGTAGTTTTCTTTTTCCTTATTGCATGCATTTTGTTTCCTTTTTGTTTTCTTTTCCCTTTTTCTAATAAATTGTATTTCTGACTTGTGGTGTCTCCCTGGTTCTGGTTTTGCTTTTCAAACCAGAACAGATGGTATAGCGTTGCTGACAGTTTTTTTTTTACAGGTTTAGATGTCTAAATAAAATAACAAAGGCTGAAGTCCAGGTCTTTAACAGTATGATCACACCTGTGGATAATGAGGAGAGTAACCTCCTGGGTCCAGTATCTAACTTCAAGCTACTCAAACTCTCAATTTCTGTTCTTGTTAGTTAATGCAGTTCTTACATTTAGAGATTAGTATATATTTACTGTTTAAACTTGGAAACAATACTGAAAACACATTAATTTTACATATTTAAGGAAAGACATTAAGTTGCAGAATTGCTTTTTACATCCTTAACTTTAGATAACTATAATATGTTGAAGTAATCTCAATATTGTAAACCCTACTGATTGTGGCAGTAGGAGGGGTTTTGGTAACAGTTGATAATATAGTTGCTCTTCCAGTATTTGTACAGGTAAAATTGATCAAAAAAATCAAACCAGTGCTGGAACTGCAACTACAAATGAACCTCACAGGGTAAACTTGAAAATATTTTTAATTCTTTATGAATTGTAAATAGAAAAGACTCCTAAAATCATAAGGAAATTGAATGTCCTCTCTGAAAAGATGCAATAAAATGTGAGTAATAAAGCATTAATTATTCCTATTTCCTCATGGACTATGACCTTGAAATGGTTTCAGCAAGTACAGGGGTTGGATGAAAAACGCAAAGTCTTTGGAGGATGAATGTCTTTAAAGAGAACGAAAGGCTCTCACAGGAGGAAATAACTGATATAATGTCAAGAAAATAAATAACAAGGGTGCCTCTTGTTATTTGTAGCCACCTATAGGTGCTGTGGGATGCTCAGAAGAGTTCTCCTGGGAGCAGCCATCAAGCCATTTGTTTCATGTGAAGGAATGCACTCCAGACATGGTACCTTGTACCCCAAACACTCCCAAGTTTGTTTGATACAAAGCACTTAGCTTTGCCAAGAGTGAAGCTTCTGAATGTTGAGCAGCTGCTGTTGGTAAAAAACTTTGTTCTTCCCTGGGGGGTTATGTTTATAGGGCTCTGCCCACTATGGGGCTGCCTGGAGCTGTGGGGAGAGCTGGGTCATCAGTACATGATATGAGTTTGTGCCCCTATGGGAGTTGTCTAAAGCTGAAATCTGCATATATAATAGGTCTGGGCTTTCTTTTTGCATTGTAGGTGAGGTTGTGACCTGAACAAACCCAGGAAGGATTTCTTGAGACCATTAAGTTATTTTTTCACTTGATGTGAGAACAAATCCATTTTCTAGGTTATGAAGTTAATTCCGTAAATCACTATCTCTGCTTAATCCTTTTTGATTACTTCATTTGGAAGTCAGTGGCTACATTAAACAAAGTCCCATTAAAGGCGGTTGGATTATCTCCTTTCTAACACATCCCCAGGTAAAGTTATTTGAAAAAAATAGAGAGAAGATGACTTGTCAGCATTAATTCACCATTAGCTGCTAATTATATTTGTGGATGGTCAATATCCTACCCAAAATAATGCAGGATGACTTAATTATATGCTTCATGATACTGGCCTGCTTCCCTTTCTGGTTAGCCCACCTAAGAGCATAAAACAAGCAGAAAAGAAAGGAAGATAGAAGCCAGCTCCTTTTATGGTTTGGGTTTTTTTTTAACATTGAATGCTTTACCTTAAGAACTGGGACTTGATTTTGCCCCTCAGACCTGGTACATGCAAACTACAGGCATTGCCTTTTGGCCCACATGAGACAGGTCAGTTTTTCTTAGCCTGGTTTGTAGATAATGCTTTTAGAGTGATGGCAGAGGGTGACAGAGAATCAAGGGAAACTCATCACTGTTTATCCACAGTACCTCACCTGAACTGCTTCTGTGTGTGGAGGACTGCAAGCAATTAAGCTTGCTTGACTGGAGAAAACCATGATTTAGTAGTCAGTGTAAATAAGAACAGGACTAAATGATCACTGTGACATGGCACTGGCCACAGTTCATTTTCAGGGCTAAGCTTCATGTCAGCTTACTCTCAGGACTGACATGCACTTGGCAGTGCATTAAATTGAAAGGGATAAACCAGTTGTGACCCTTTGCACTGCTTCTCCCTGTGCCAGCGAGCTCAATGCGCCACAAATCAGCACCAGACAGGCAGCAATCTTTAGCCTGAAATATCTGAGTCAAAATTGGACGTGATTTGCCTTGAAGTGCAAGACTGGGGAAGGCAGTGGTTTGGGAATGGGTTTGTGTGCTGGTCTCTGTGGGGAGTGCCAGTCCGCATGTGCAGGGCAGGCAGCAGGGAAAGAAAATGTCTCAAGAAAGGCAGCTGAATCCACTACCAATTGCATGTTATTTTCACATGGCAGGCCAGGGAGTTTCAGTAGGAAAATCAGAGGTTCCTTGCATATGGACTTCCATTGTGTATCTTAGTTGAGAATAAAAACATGTTTCTTCATTTCTATGGAGAATAGTTGAGGGTTTTCAGCTGGCTGTAATTCAAGAACATTTAAGTCTCATAATCTTTTACAAAGGTGGTCACGTGAGTGCTCACCCTGGTATCTAGAGCTGTGCCTTATAGAGCTGATGCCCACAGGATTAAAATGAATGTTTTACTGTTTTTAATTTTGCCCATAAATATGAAAGAGCTGTCTTACTCAATTACTGTATTCATACTACAGTGACTCTGTTAATTTTCCTTTTTGTCAGATGTGAAATGAGCAGACCACCCTTGTTTTTTACATGTGTAATAAGAGGCAGTGAGAAAAGCACTATTGTTCCTTTTTTCATTACTGGTCTGAATATTGACTGTTTACCCAGTAGCTTTTCATGTAACTGCTTGCTTATTAGTCTGATTCAGTTGCAGTTTCTTTGTATATACCATAAAGAGAGTTACTTGAGACATGTAGAAGAGAGAACTTAAGTAATTTCAGATAATTCAGCAGCTCCGTAATCCTGATAACTTCATCAGTTCATGACTAAAGGATTTTAACTTTTACTATTTTTTCTTTATACTGTATCTGTGTTATAAAAAAAAGTCATAGAAATAGTAGAGAAAATAAATAGACATGTAAAAACTTAAAGCTTATTGAATATAGAAAGATGTGTGATACATCGTGCAGTGGTGAATTTTTGCAGCAGCAAATGCAAATTTTCCAGGTATATTTCCATATAACTTTTCCAGGTATATATGGAAGACATTGGTTATATGACAAAAACCCCAGATTTTAATTCAGAAATTGCATGTAAGGTGTTTAGTTTAATCCACACATGACCAGCTGAAGGAAGATTATGCAGTGAGCAGTAGCCCTTCAGGACTGCTTGAACAGAGTCAGGACACCAGTTGTAGAACTGGCTCGGGTCTGCAGCATGATTTTGGGCATATTCCCTCCTCTCCATCAGCTTTCATATCCCCTTTAACCTTGACTATATCTTTTCTATTTAGGCTGTAGATGTGTTATGAGTCAGATTCCCTTTGATGAAGTGCTTTTGCTGTGCAGTCATGATCTCTGCTTCTGAAATAATATTAAATCTTAAATAAATAAAAGTGTGAGAGGCTTCTCTCACACTTCTAATTTAGGAGCCATTTGAGACAAGCAGATTTCTTTTTTTCTCCAGTGTCAGTGATTTTTAATTTGGGCTGAATTTTCAATGCAATCAGAGAAATATTTTAATTTGCTTTGCAGTGTTGTCTCCTCCTTATGGTGTATTAATGCTGCTGAAGTAACCACTCTGCAAACAGTAGGGGCTCTGAACACTCCTCTGACCTCTGCTATGAGGATGAGTATGAAGAAGCCCCTGAGCTCAAGGTGCAGGGGAGGCTGCTGGTGGTGTTTGTTTTCCCCGAGGAATTTAGGGTTACTGTTACCCAATGAGAGCCTAAAGGGATAGCGAAAAAATGCTATTATCAGCCATGTGTTGTACTGGTTTGGTTAGGGGCTGTTGGAGGGGAATGGGACTTGCTAATGAGCAGTGAAAGGAGAAGCAAACATAGGGTGGGTGCTCTCTCCATTCTTAAAACTAGGTCAGTCCTCATTAGGCACCATTTTCATATGTTATGT
This sequence comes from Thryothorus ludovicianus, assembly GCA_013397245.1. Classification (NCBI taxonomy): domain Eukaryota; kingdom Metazoa; phylum Chordata; class Aves; order Passeriformes; family Certhiidae; genus Thryothorus; species Thryothorus ludovicianus. The sequence continues at coordinate 15,927 of VZTB01006335.1, read as the reverse complement.
AACAGATAAACTCCAGAGTGCAATGCATCTTGTTTGAATATAAATGGACTTGTGTTAGTTCTGTGGATGTGAGAACTTACATTGGACTGCACTCTTATTTTAGCACTATTGTTTGCCCAGCTCCTGTGAAATGCTGCACATTAACTCGTTGGAGAAGTTTTTATGACTTGTCTTCGTTTTACTGTCTCAAGCACTGCAATCCTGATTAAGTTTTGCAACAAATACGTTCAAATTATGCTATGAGTGTTTCAAATGGCATTTCCATGCTTATAGCACCAATCAACATGCAGAAATGTGCTAACATTTAAAAACCTTTGACCAACTTCACCAGAATGACTTGCTAAAAGCAAACTGCAATATCAAAACTTCATTTCACTGGAGCTGCAGGCTTTCATATGCCCGTTCAGCTTTGGCATGACCCCTTCAGAGCTCGAGTTGCACCTGCTCCTGAGATGCAGACTTTTCATCATGTGCTAGGTTTATTCATGTAGTTCACTTGAGAATAAACCCCTGGAGTGATCTTGAGGAGTGAAATTTCAGTAAGGCTGGGATCCTTTTAAGCCAGTAGTAATAGAGATAGCATCTAATGTGTTTGTCTTCCTGTGTATTTTTTTGTTTGGGATTTTTTAAACAATTGGTAAAAGTGAAGTCCTGATTATGCTTGGGAGGCTTTGAATCTCATCTGCTGGCCCTTTTGATCACATTTGGTCACTTAATAAAAAGAGAGCATGACTTTAAAAAAAATTCCCACTTACAGGTTCAAATATTTTTTTACTATCAAAATACCAATTAAAAAACCTCAGAACCCAAATATATAGGCTTGATTTAATTTCTAGTTTCAAAATACCCTGCAGCTCTACATCAACTTGTCACAGACCTGTACAGAAAAGACCACAAATAATTGAGTAGTAAATAAATCTTGATTGGCTACTCGCATTAAAATATTAGTCTATAATTTACAATTTTCAGTGTGCAGTCAATTCATTGTAATTTGAGAGCATGAATTATACTGCTGTGATTTGTTCCAGCTTTCCTTCTGGGGTCATGATTGAGGGGAAACTATGTACTAGCCTTAAATTATCGTTCTGTCATTCATTCATTGCAATGTCCTACTGAAATGTTTTATATTGTTGTATTTACCAAGGCACAATGTCTCAAAACGGCCACCTGAAAATAAGAAATTAAGTAGGGGAATACAGAAGGAGAAATGAATCTTCTCTCAATAGCCCAAGGCTGAAAACCTTTGAGCACTCGAAGGAGATTTCTCTGTACTTCTGGTTGTTGCAGCAGCTCTTGGATGCCCTGGCTGAGAATTGGACATGTCTGTGCTAGGCCTGTACTCACACATGTGCAAAATGCTCTTTCCTCAGCTTTACCCTTAGAATCCTTAGCATTTTGCTCACAGTTTGTGATGCTTCCTCAGGGCTTAGCTCCCACCAGGTTCTCAGGCTCAGGGAAGGCAGAAAGAGGCACAAAAGGCAGGTCCCTATTGATGAAGTTAATAACAACAGCTACTGCTGTTGTTATTGCATTTATTTGTCAAGTGCCAGCAGGTTTCTTGATGCTGTGTCAGAAGGAGGTGGATGTTTCCTGTTGTCTTGAGTTTAAAATCTAGGTGCCACCTCTGTGAGCTGTACAGCCTTTGTTGATGCTTTCAGCTGTGCTTCGTAGTCACAGTAACAGCAAAAACCATTGCAGCATCTGATCTTTGCCAAACAACTGGGTACTAAATAAATTGCAACACTGAGGAAAAGACAACTTATAGACATGATATTAGTGTGTTTTTTTAACTTGGGGCTGATTTGAAAACATTTTCCTGTGAGATACTTGACATGGTGGATTTGAAACAAGAAAGAGTAATGCTGGATTTCAGTAGAGGTGAGAGCTGGTGCATGGAGCATGGAGGAAGTGAATGATAAGTAGACAACTTTGGAAGAAAGCTGGAGAGGAAAGTCTGGTCAGACAAGAGGCTTGTTTAGCAGAAGAAAGAGGGTCATAATTAATATATGACCAATAGGCAGGCCCATGAAATAAAGAAATTATGGAAAGTTAGAATTTTTAAAAGAAGAAGTTGAGCTATTATGCTTCTTTGTGCCTTTGAGAAATATCTTGCTTCATGAGTATTTGATTCTTTTCAGAAAGAATAATTTTGTTACCCTCCAGAAACTTGAGCTGTGCCTGCACTGCTGTGATGCTGTGGGAAGCCATGGCTGCCCTGCTCTTCACTGTGTCTCCACAGCACAAGCTCTGCAGCAGCAGCAGCAGCAGCAGTTCTCTTGCCTACAATAGGCTTCCTTTGGCTCTGGGGCATTCCCAACAGTACTGTAAATAATGCACCAGGATTGTCCATCTTCATTATAGCAGACACAGAGGAAAGATACTTGAGGAAACTGGGAACTTGCTTTTTTTCCTCTGGATCTTTCCAAATGCTTCTGAGACTCACAAGAATATTTCTTCTCCTGTGTGTACATAGACAGGTGGGGTATCATATTCACCACTATTTTTGAATGTGGTGAATGGAGCTGATTATGTTTCAGCCTTCTTAGAAAAGGTCTCATCTGATTTCACCCACCAACTGCTGCTGTGTTAGGTCCTGTGCAGTTCTGTGAGGTGAAAACAGAGTAAGCAAAGGATATTACATCAATTGTAAAGACCTTTACTGGGCTTATAAGAGTTTGAGAACAGATTTTCTGCAGTGTAATTCGGCCTAATTTTACACAATATGTTTGCAAATAGTTTACTCCTTTGTGCTCAAGGACTTGGAAATCACATCCTAGGTCCTGCTTCAGTATATATTGACGTACTGTCATTGCAGGCAGGACAGTTTATACCTGCTGAAAGCCTCTCTGCAGTCTTCAAAAAAAAAAAAAAAAGAAACCAAAAACCAAACAAAAAATACAAACACAAAAACCCCCACTCAACAAAGAGTTACACAGAATTTTTACACAGAATTTTTCTAGGTTGGAAGAGACCTTTAAGATCATCAAGTCCAACCCACGTTCTAACGCCTCAACTAGATCATGGCACCAAGTGCCACATCCAGTCTTTTCTTAAACACATCGAGAGATGGTGACTCCACCACCTCCCTGGGTAAATGATTCCAGTATCTGACCACTCTTTCTGTGAAAAACTTCCTCCTTAATTCTAGCCTATATCTCCCTTGGCGCAGCTTGAGACTGTGTCCTCTTGTTCTGTCTGTTGTTGC
>VZTB01006269.1:1666-20906 GCA_013397245.1 Thryothorus ludovicianus | reverse complement strand
GTTTTTTCCTCAAAAAAAAAAAAAAAGAATATAATCAAGATTTTAAAATGCATTAATGCTCAAATGAGGATGGGAAAAATGCAAAACAATTTTCCTCAATCACATTCTGATGGTAGTAATGAGCAGACACATTTATGCACCATGTAGTTTTCCAATTTAATACCTATCATATCTAAATTAAAAATTAGAAATTCTGGAGTCATGCAACTCCTCATCAGTACTCCTTTTGCACAGAAATAAAAGAAACATTTGCAGATTTAATGCTTTCTGGCTTTTGATAATTGGTAATTCTTATTTCATTTAAAACAATCCAATCTCATTTCCCATACCATGTTAAGACCTCAAAGATCAAGATTTTTTAAATTATTTTGATGATACCTATGGACAGTCTTGCCTTTAATTTATAAAAAAATATCACTACTGTTTGTTTAAATTGGAGGAAGTAACCAGTTAGTAGAGTTATTTGCAAAAGCCTAAAAGTATAGAAGGGGTTGGGGGTCTTAAGTGGGTTTTTTAGGTTCATTCCCTCCCTCAAGTATAGAAAAAAATACTGTTGCAATATAACATAAATAAATTAAAATATTTTACAAAACCATTATTTGCCTATTAGGGTAGCTAATAGATTTTTTCCATAAAAGATCACCTAATTTTTTCCATAAAAGATCACCTATTCCCATATTCTGTGGTTCTGTATATTGTAAATGGCATTATAAAAAAAAATTGTACAGCCCTAGAAGACATTGCTTCTGAAAGCAAAATTCAAACATTTAGTTTACACACTGAGAACAAACTCTGTATTTTTGAGCATTAAAGAAGAATTGCCCAGTACTAAAGTTTTATTCTTCTAATTGCTGCACCTCATTAAGTACCAAAAACATTTATATTCAGAAAATAGAAGTTCATCATCTAGAATTTAATTTATGGCAATCAGTTCATGTTCTCAGAGTTGGAACCACTGTGCCTAGACAAACCTGCTGCTTAACACAGGTTCACACAACTTCCAGCATTAAGTTCAAACAGAAAATTTACAATAAACAAACTCACAACAATGTTTCTCTAATTCACCACAGAGAATTCATTTGTAAGGCTCCTGTCATGACACTTATCTTAAGATGTACAAAATTATACACAACTCAAGCAGCAGCCTAACACAGGTACTTTGTTTCTTTCCATGGAAGACAAGTAGGACTGCTGTCCTATTCTTAAATGACAACCACTTCTTGAAATAAAAAAATCAGAGTCATAAATAGGAATTAATGATTTTTGTTTCCTTCAACAGCTTCATGAATGCATTGTTTCTGATCAAACCAGGCCCTAGCAGAGAAAGATACCTACACAGTTAAAACAAAGGCATCATGCTAAACCTCTGTATTATAGAGTAAACCTCATGTGATCTCTGCTAGAAGAAGAGAAACAAAGTTTGATCCTTTGCTCTTTGGAAACTCCATGTGCAGCCACTGTTGACATTGCTCATCCATTTTTGCAGTGCTCTTTAAAGCCCAAGCAAAAAAACAGCCTATAAAATGTAAATTAGTCAACTTATTTGTAGAATGCAGCTTTCTAAATTTGACTGTGTACCTTTTTTGGAGGTACAGATGAATTTTCTAAACTTTCAGAGAAGTTTAAATGTACCATGCAATTCTAAAGATACTTCACTGTTCCAAGCCATTAGAGAATTTGTTTATCAGACCACAGGAGGATAGTTTTTACAGGGCAGTAGCACATAATGGTGTTTTCTCAGAAAACCATCCCAGCAACACTGCAGCTGAGGCATTTTCTGAGACAAGGGTTTATGCCTAACAGGCATAAACACTTATTTCATAAATTCATAAAGATCCTTTTTGAATCCATGTACACCATCAGCATCCATCATCTGCAGCAAGGACTTCCACAGCCGAGCTGTGCACTGCACAGAAGTAATTTAGCTCTGCTTTCTGTGAGCAAGGGAGTTTTGACCTTGCACTAGGGAAACCAGTGCATTGTCATGACCTATTTAATGGAGATGTTACACTCCTTATTCAACCCGGTCCTTGTCACTCCCTGCACAGAACAAGCCCCACAGCTTTGGCCAGCCTTTCACCCCTAGTTCTACCTCATCCTTTTTGAGACAGGGGACTTGGACTACGTGTGCACCAAGGAATTATGCCATGACACTACAAATTTCTTTTCTCTGTTACTTTCCACGTGATTAATCCATGTTACACAGTAAAAGAAGCCACCAAGTAAACAAGTACAGCAGAGGCTGTATTTTAAAAAAATTACCTTACCTGACAGCTACTCTTCCTGAGTTTTAAAATAAATCCAAAACAAAACAATACAAACAACAAAAAAACCAACCAAAACCAGTAATTAGATTGGTTCCAGATCAACAAAGCTTTTCCCAACACACTTATCCCCTTCAGACAAAGCTTTTCTCTTTATCATTATCATTATTACTATTTACCAGTAATATGCACCATTATGTACTATTATGTACCAGTTCAAATAATGTAGTTGATATTTAGATCTTCCAAGAGCAATGACTTAGCAAAATGATTCAATTCCACACAGACAGAGTATTAGGCCATGATTCTGTACTCTTCCTGAACTTGAATCTTAACTAACATCTTCAATATTAAGCTATGAAGATGTACTGTCCTTGTAGCTTGGGATCCTCTTTCTTTAACCATTAGACCAACATGCACTGCTGTTAGGGGCAGTAATGAGATCTCATTGCTATCCAAGCCCAGTAAAATTTACAGCAGTTCCTTCTTCTACATATGAAGTAGTCCAGTGTCAATCTAAGCTTTGTTATCCTGTAGGAGGATTTCCATACAGCTAATGGGGAAAGGACTGAAGGAGTGCATTTTTCTGCAGCTGTGGCTGTTATTTTCACAGATCAGTAGAATGAGCCTGACCCAACCTTCACCCAGCATCAGTGCAGTATTACACTACAATGTCAGTGCATTTGACAATGCTGCATTGACATTAGGGAGAGCAGTTCCCCTGCAAAAACTTATTTTCACACCTCCCATGTCAAAACAATATTCTCACATTCTGTCACCTTAAAAGGGTTTGTTTGAAAATTAGATATGGCCCACACAATTAAATCAACAGAAGGTGACTGTTCTTCAGTTATTTTTAAAGCACAAAATAATCCAATGCCTTTTCACATCTCTCAATATTATCAGCATCAAGAACAGCCCATTAAAGACATTGCTAGCTAGTTTTCTCATCACCTCCTCACTCTGAGCCTTTGTAACACCTCAGCCTTGCTCCTCACGAAAAAAAAATTATTTCTCTACCACCTTCTCATTATTCTCAGCAAGTTTTGTTCCTCAAACATTAAAAGCATCTCTGCAGTACAAGCATCTGTAGTGCAATTTTCAGATCTTAAAAAAATACACAATCAGTCTAAAGCACCTTATTAGAAGTCTATGGCAGCTGACTAGCTTGCCAGTACATTGAGTTAGTTTGTTACATGCAAATCTGAATTGAAAATCCAAGTTATTAGAAAATAAATTATATTTTTCAAAAAGTCAGTTTTATTTAACAGACAGAAAAAGAAAATTTCATTAAGTCTCATGCTTTTGTTAGAACACATATAGATGGCATATTATATGCACTGTGAACCAAGGTGGCAGTCACTCAATTAAAAAGATCATCAATAATTGCTAGCATGACAAAGCCAAAGCTGAGGGAACCACATCCTTCATGAAAACACAATATAGAAGATTCTCTTAATCACTCACATTTAGAATGGGTTTTGATGCAACAATTAATGGCCACAGCATATGCACTACTGTAATATAGTATATTTATTATATAAATATAAATAGGATATATAAATAGGATATTTAGTTATCATGTTGATAATGATTACTGAGAGGTAAGCCTTGAAACTTCTGTTCACCACTGAAGAACAAAGCATTTTAAGCACTTTAAGTCATCCAGTTATTCTACTGAGGTTAGCCCTAAAATAACCTTGGTGTCTTGGTTTCAGTGTGCATTCATTTTTAAAATCCACCAAGAGAAAAAATATTAACCAGACAGAGCCAAGGAAGCAGCTGACACCACCATTACATGAAAAGAATGTTCCTCAAAAGTTCAAGCATCTGCATTACTATCCATCACAGTTTCCCCTTCTAATATTTCAAAGACATAAAAAAGTGCTAATTGCAGTCTTAAGTGAGAAAGAGGAAGTAATAGACTGCTGGAGTGAGAGAGGATATGGCTCCATCCAACTGTAGACAGACATGCCTTCTGCTTCCTGGACACTGCCAATGTCACAGACTTGCTAACAGTTAACAGAGGTCCAGGGAAAAAGAACCTCAAGGCTCACAATTCTCCAGGCTTTATGAGAACCTCCAGATGCAGAGCTTTTGTAGTTGTAGCTTCCCAAGACTCAGTCCCCAGCCACCAGCTCTCTGGGGTGTACTCCAGAATACACGTTTGGATTTAAAAGTTCAGCACAAAAGTAAAAAAAGGGTGGAAATATGATGCACAACAGGGAGACATTTGAATCTTTGCATTTATGCCTCTAGCTTCAGGTAACTAATTAACTCGATGTGCTAAAGCAGGGACCAATTGTTTCCATCTCCAAATGACAGCTTTCTCCTCTGTTAGCACACCATTACTTGTTTTTCAGCTCTTTCCAAATACACAACAGACTTTGGGAACCAGTTTTTCAGGGGCTAACACACTTTCCTGCTTTCTTATGGGGTAAGAAGTATCTTACTAAGAAGTATGCACTGTGCCCAGAACTGTATGAAGTCTGATCAGAACACGTTCATGCATCAGGTACATACAACAGACTGTTCAACATCAATGTAAAAACTGATTTTAAGGGGGTTTCTAAGGCTTATTAAGCATACGGAGAAACTTATGACTTCCATAATGCAGGAAAACAGGAGTTACTATTGTCAACTCCTCAGGCCATATTAGCTGTCAGAGGGGCTAATAAATGTCTCTCAAGTAGAGCCTTACATTCTTCCTAACTCTGGACACTGCAGCGTCTACCTGACAACTAATGACTCTGCTAACTCCACTCTCACAGTACAGCTGTCACGTGTTCAAAACCTATTTTGAAACAGGACAGACTGATAATAACAGGAACCACCACAACCAGCAGCAGAATCTTCCCAAGAAATCACCAAGCCTTGTTCTCCACTCCACTGCTATCCCCCAGACAGCCAGGGTATTTCATACAGCTGCAATCACCATTTCCAAGTACACTATAGATCCATCCTCCATTACAGCAGTATAAGGCAGGATTGAGTATACGTGCTGCTGTGCTGCTTTTGGCTGGGATAGAGTTAATTTTCTTCACTGGAGCTGGTGTGGGCTATGTTTTGTATTTGTGCTGGAAACAGTGTCGATTAAACAGAGATGTTCTCATTACTGCTGAGCACTGCCTACAGTGTCAGGGCCTTTTCTACCTCTCACATCACCCCACCAAGGAGAAGGCTGGGGGTATGCAAAGAGCAGAAAGCCAGGAGATCTGAGCAACTAACCCAAGGGATACCATAGGTCATCATGCACCAAATACAGAGCTCAGGAAAGAAGAACAAAGGGAATATTCAGAGTAATGGTGTTTGTCTTCCCAAATTACCATCAGGCATGATGGGGTCCTGCTTTCCTGGAGAGAGCTGAACAGCTGCCTGCCCGTGGGAAGTGGTTATTGAATTCCTTGCTTTTGTCTGTGTGGCTTTTGTTTTACCTCTTAAACTGTCTTTATCTCAACTCATAAGTTTTCTCACCTTTACTCTTCAGACTCCTGCCCCATCCCACCAGGAGGAATGAACGAGAAGCTGTGTGAGGCTAAATTGTCATCTGAGGTTAAATCACGACAGCTACATAAGCACAAACTAAAACACTGGCATCTTCCAAGAGATAAACAATCTCAAACACAGAAGGTAAACAACAGAAAACACAACCTGAATTAGCCCTGTGTTTAGCAACATGTCAGAAAGTTGGCATGTCTTCTGGCTATTCCATGAAAGCAGAATATCGCTTCAGCCCTTCTTTCCACACCTCATGAACCTTCCTGATTTACCTGAACAACCTTCCCGATTTTGTAGCAGGGCCTCCCTGCAGGCTCCCATAAAATGATGTGTGTGTGTCTCCTTGGAGAAGAGTGCATTACTTTGAGCAGCTGCAGCACAGAAACCCACATCAAGACAAAGTGCCCTGAACCTTTTTTAAGACATGACTCAGAGCAGTAGTGGCACCAAGGAAGGTTGTGCTTCTGGGGTATCACGGTTCCTCTGGACCTTCCTCTGTGCACTGCCCTCTCACCACAAGCACACAGCAAAAAAGCACATTCTAGTCCCAGCCACAGTTTAAAGTCTAAATAAAAAGTCAAGGTTTTCCATTTGACACAAGTTCATAACACTACCAACCTGCTATTTTTCAGTCATCTAAAAACTATTACTCTACTCTCCATTCAAGTTCTTGAACAGTTTACATTTCAAAAGAAAGAGTGTCATTGTAAAATAATACATTAAAATTGCCTGTAACTGCAATGAATGAGCACTCAAAATGAGATTAGTCTTTTCAAAAAGTCTGAACTTTTGGCATGGCACCCGCTTTTCATCTTGTCAGAGTGCTACCTGATGCATATATATAACTGGCAAAATTTTTTGTTATTGACAAAAAAATAGTCTAGTGCAGTGCTCAAATATGTTACATAAGAGACATATAAAACCAATTTTCTTTCAAAAAGAGATCTGTGTTCCCCTAACTGCCAAAAAATTGAGGCTGTAAGGAACTTTTAACTGAGATTTAAGACTCCTAGTACACCTGTAACTTCTCAGGTGTTTTTAAAAGCCTCTGCCAACAGTCATCACTGCCACTGGACCTGTATATTTCATAAAGTCAGAAAGTTAGAAGATACAAATAACTGGTACACATCCTATGAAACCCTTCACAAAATTGCATCAAAACTTGATTAAGCAAAGGCTCTAGAGCTTAGTCCAAAACTATCACAAATCTCAACACAATGGAAAGACCATTCAAAGTAAGTTACAGCTCATGAGAATTAGTTTATTGTCAGGCAGAAATTTCCCTTCCTGAAAACCGCAAATCCAAATTTATTGTAAGAACTAGTAGCAGGTAGTGGAGAAATTGGTGCCCTTATTCACAGTATAGACACTATGGAAGCACTCAGCAGGTGGAAATCAGTGCTTTGATTTCAGTGACATCCCTCCAATTTGTGCTAAGTGATAATCTGACATTTAATATTCTTCCTGTTCAACATCCTCAGCCCCAGGGAAGAATTAAAAAACACTTAGTTCATTTCTGTCATTCCCAATTCAACTATCAGACAGCAGGGAGGTGAATGAATGCTAAGAGTGTTACAAGCTGTTACAGTTACACATTTTCACCACTGAGAAAAGAAACTTGACATGTTTCAGATCCTTGCAAATTGAAGGCCAGATAAAATAAACTTTAAAGGGCGACCATATGACCCAGGTACCCTCATCATTCTGGAAAACACAACTGCCTTAAAAAATTTCAATCAGTTTGATCCATGCCAGTCATGAAAAGAGATCAACCTAGACTGTGTTCTGTTTTACTTAAAACTTCTGTAACGATGCCTCTGTTCCTTGATAAAGAGGTATTTGTGCATATAAAAAAAAAATACTTAAAATGTGATTGATTTCTTGGAGAGATAAGAATTCTGAAGGTGTTTACGAAGGTGACTATTTGGACAAGCATCACTACAACATAACTAAATGGACACATTGCAACAAATAATTTCTGAATTAAGGATGAACCATACATCAAAGCACTTCTGACAGCACATTAAGAAAACAAGCCATTGAAAAATTTGTATTAGGCTATTTCAAAGTCTCCCATTATTTTGGAAAAGAAAATCCATTTTCTTACTAGTGTAGGAGTTAAAAAGAAAAAAAAAAAAAGAGGATCTTTCCTTACATGCTGCAGATTGAGATGCTATGATTTCCTGAGATTTCACATAAAGTTCCTCTGGGTTATTACTTACTCACAGCAGCCAGAGAGCTACAAGTGCTAATACTGATAATTCAGCTCTTGCTAAAGCCATTCTGCAGCATGGCCTGTAGGCAAACTGTACACAGATGGAAAGGTTGTCATTCGTCATGTAGGAATTTAAGTGAAATTTAAACTCTGCACAGCTACAGATTTGAAAACATTTTTTGTTAAGCTTCCAAATATTTTCTTTTATTTTTTTTTCCCCACAGCAGGACTAACTCATCTTTAGTCTCCTCCCAGCAGCCTCAGGAATAGAAACTCCCTTCTCTGGACACAGCTTACTAGTTCCCTGCACCAGACCCTCTCTTTCTACCTGATTCCCTCCTGTTCCTGTGAAAGGAGAACTCAGCTATGGCTCCAGCCCCTTCTTCCCCCATCCCTTTTCCTCCCCAGCAGCACAAGAGGTAGGTTGTATGCATGATGCTTTCTGTAGGGTCTTCAGGGTAGAGGCAGGCCAGTGCCTCTGGGCAGAGCAGGGAATCTGTGATTCCGTAGCTTGGAAGGTGCAAAGTAGGTCCACGACCCAGTGAATGCAAGAGGAGAGGTGGGTACACTGTGCAAAGTCCCCATGCTCATACCCAAAACTCCTTAAAGCAGGGTGCATACCTCTAGAAAGCCTGGTTCCCTACTTCAAAATCCCCTTCCCTTTCTAGGCCACCTCACCCACCAGCGATTCACCCAATTCCTCCAGACAGCCACAGCACCTCACTCACAGCCCAATCTGCACTACCATGAGAGGATACTCTCACCACTGAAATGCCTTTAATTAATCCTGGTACATATGAGCTTACCTCTCTCTCTCTCTTTATATATTTAAGAGCACAGAACAAGGTTGGATCATTTAAGTAAAGAAATGCATATATTTTATAAAGCATTCTGAAACACTGTGATTCAGACTTTGGATATTTACATTTACATATTACCATTATCATCACTACTGCTGCTGTCACCATGGCTATACTGAACAAATTCAATTTTGGTTAAATATCAGGAAAAATACTTCTGCCCTTCACTAAAAGCAAACTCAGGCCAATTGCTCCCTCTCATCTTTCCTGACCTTATTCCTATGCTCCATTAAGCACAATATAAGGCAAGTGCCAACCCCTTAAGGATCACTTCTTTTGAACAGCTAGCCTCCATCAGGATATAATTGTCTCTGGAACAGGAGAGGAAAGGCAAGCATGGTAGGAAAAGGACTTTCAGACAACCTTTAAGGGAACAAGAGCTAAATGATGCCTTTCCATCATGCTTTTGGCCACTGCTAGCTTTTGTAAAATACTGCAAATGAGAAGAAGTCCACTAAGAAAGACTTCCTTAGCAACCAATACAGAGCATTTGACTGGAGAGATGAGCAGAGGTACTGGGCTGCGTGGATCAAAAATAGTTGACAAACAGTTTCTCATTAAACATGTGGCTGTACCAACATCTGATATTTGGAGCTAACACCTGGTTGGTGACCAGTCACCAGCAGTGCTCACAAGGGCTAAATTCCAAAGACCAGCTCTGTTCAATATTTTTATCCAAAAATCTGGACACAGGAGTTGAAGGCACTACTAGTTAGTTTGCTGATCATAACCACACTAGAATCTCCTGTTGGATCTTTTGAGGGATGAGAGGTCTTGCAGAAGGATCTAAATACATTGGAGAAATAAACAGCATAAATGGCATAAAATTAAAAAAAAGAAAAAAAGTCTGATTCTGCAGCTAGGACAGGGTAATGACAGGCCCAAATATAAAGTGGGAAAGGAGTGGCTGGAAAATAGTCCTGCAGAAAGGGGTCTGGGGAATCACCAGCCAGTCAGGAGAGGTGACCATCCCACTGTACTCAGCATCGGTGTGGCCTCCCCTGGAGCACTGTGCGCATTTCTGGGCCCCACAATTTAAGAAAGGGGTGAAGATATTCAAATGCATCCAGAGAAGGGCACCAAAGCTGGTGAAAGGGCTGGTAGGCATCTCCTGTGAGGAGTCCTGAAGTGGTCAGGCAATTAAACTAGATGGTCTCTTCCAAATGAAATATTTATTTAAGAATAAAATATCTCCTGGACATACTGCTTTATCAAATCTTGCCATTTTTCATATGAGAACTGAAGTCCATTTTCCCTTTTCATATCAGGAATGAAGACAAGTGCAAAAGCACATACATATGTAATGTATCAGAATATTTTTTTCCAAAGTAGTTTCAGATCGTAGAGTGTAGCAGCAATCTTGAACAATTAGTAGTACTGAATGCTTCCACCACAATTACACACTAAAAGCATTTTAACATTAAGATTAAAACAGAAGAATTCAAGTGTTTCTCCATGTGGTTACAACCTGGGTTTTATGGAATATGTATCCATGCTAGAATTGCACTTCTTTACCTAACATTTACATTTTCTGTTCAATTTTTTGACCAGGTGAGAGATATCAGATAAAAATACATTCTGTATAACAGATGAAGAAAGCTACAGCAACACTGTACTGCCACATTGAACAGGACCTTTCAGACATTATTCTCCATAGATGTGTCACTTTTTAGCTACAGCAGAGGAACTGATTTATCAAATTTAATCAGAGCACCATCCAGAGAACACCTAATACAAGCATTTCCAGGGCTGGGTCAAACGGAATTCACTGCAACAGAATTTATTGCACAAGTGTTATGCAGTCAAATTAAATAAGATGGGAGTGGGGAATCACCTTAACTTATATCCAATGGAAATTCCGGAAAGGTATTTGTGAGGAAAAGTAGATCCTGCATCTTAATTTTTCCCCTCCAACCACTTCTTTTAGAGCACTTCAGACAAACTTTATGAAACTTGCCAGCATTGCATTCCTTTATGTATGGATACACTGTTCTTGAAAGAGGTCAACATGAAACGCACAAGCAAGCTTTCAACATCAAGAATGCAAGCCTTTTCTCTTGACTCCTCCTGTGAGAAAGAACTTTCTCATGTCCCTGTTACAGATTACACTGCTCATAAAAGAATCTGAAGTTTTATCTTCCCACACTCAACTACTCGGACTTCAGCCTTCAATCTGTTTAGGCATGGTCTGGAAGGTGGAATTTTTTGTTCCTATATACATAATATATATATATGTATAAATACATATATGTGTGTGTGTGTGCGCTACACTGACATTGACAATGTTCTTTAAAAACTTTGGATGGCAAAGCTTTTATGCTTAGGCATCCAAGTAAACATCAAAAGATACATTCTTCCTTTGAAGTCCATAGGAACACTTTGAAACCAACTGCTTACACAAGTGTCCAAATACAGAGTGGCGTGCTTCATGTTAGGTGCTCAAGGTGAAAAGTTTATCTACATCCTTACTCTTGTAATGGAACCACAGAAGTGGTCTGTGACAAGGTGTAAACATTACAGAATTTTTCACCTAAAAATACAGCCAGGCACTGTCACAAGAGTAAAGCCACTCTGTTCCTACTGAAAGACAGTGGGAATTCTGCCGCCTGACAGTTATGGGATTTTTCTGGTGCTCCATCTTTCCTTCTTCTAGAATTCTCTCTCAAAACTGCAACACTTGTCCCCATTCTTAGGTGAGGTGATGATATACTGCAGTTTCAGAGAAAAAAAAAAAGTCATCTGCTCCTAGTTTTGCCACAGTATTCCCTGAAGTTAGCCTGGATTTTCATTGAACTAGCAGAAGAGCATATGCACTACACTGCAGATAAAAGGCTTGGAAAGTCCTTAAATTAATTTCAGATGAAGGCAGAAGAACAGAAACACGTATGATCTCCATAGCACTAGAAGGAATAAGGCATTACATCACGAATGTGTCTGGCTCTGTGATGTAAGGAGGTCAGCCTCTTCTCCTATCACAGAAAAGCTTGTATTTTCTATATGGCTCCAGGGACACAGACACCAGTGCTGCACACATTCATAAAAAACAAACTTCTGCACATCAGCTCTCATAAGTACCTACCCATCATACTGACACCTAAAAACACCCAGGTGCCACTGAAAATCCTCAGCCAGCATTAATCAAAAAATAACCTTCAACTACGAATTAGAGGAACATGAGCTAAATAGCCAGTGATTTAGGAGAGAGAAAGCACAGTACCATTGAAGTTGGACATATCTCAGTTGCCCTTAGCTGGGAATCTGATCCTAGCATACAGCATGTGAAAAATGGGGAATAACATTTATGCCATACATATACGCACATATGCACAAAGACACAACTCCATGGATTACAATTGCAAAGTCAGTGTGTACTTACTTCAAAAACAATAAATTCTCCATTACTCAACTAGCATGAAACAGAATACTGTCATTCCCATATCCACAGGATTTAAAATACTTCCTGCTCTGCTTATCAAACCTCAGTTCTCTGTATAAAGTTATCAGCTGTAGCAGTTGATACACAAACTATTGAATCTAAATAAAGAAAATTAGCTCTCAACAGTATAGTGCTTTCAGCATTAGATACGCTATGTGCCACACCAGAGAATTTGTGTGGGAAATTTAGATTAGAGGCTGTTCAATTCTCTTCTCCCTCCTAACAGAATGGCAGCAGTGGTGAAGCTGATCTCATAAATCTGTGACTATTTCATAGCTATTCTTGCTTTTTCTCCATTTGCAATCAAGACAAGGGCATTCGGCTCAAGAAGGCAGGCTTTTCTTCAATAAATGTGGTTTCAGCCAGCTTGAAAGGATTAATGAATCCAGGTCAAATCCACGGACTAATTTCATCTGGGAAAAAATAAACTAAGAGCTAGTGTCACAAAACCTCCCCCAGAGGCTGGAATTGTTCCCTCTTTACCCAATACCTCAGTCAGAGTACTGTGCATGCGTGGGAAACCTGGGCTCCACCTAGCACTTCCAGGGCAGTTAAAACAAAGCCCAAGCTATCAGGTGAAAGGAGATGCCTTCCCAGCAGTTCAAATCTCCATTTTTATTCACTTGGACACAGAGTGTCCAAAATGAAGTATTTGGCTTCTACTCAGACAAACCATTCCATGTCAAGTGAAGCATCACTTCTATCTTGCCATCTAGAAGCACACAGAAATTGATCCCTACCTTTGGTTAAACATTAATTACCAAAATCAACCAAAAAATTTTTTTAATTTTATGGATTTTAAGTGTAGGTGTTGAAAATACCTTTGCACTGTCCTATACACAGCATTTAATTCAGTAGACTGTCAAGACAAAATCTAAATTTCAATTACTTCAAGGAAATATGCATATTTATGCAACTTTCTCCCCAAATACAGTCAAATTGCCTGTTCACCTTTTCTAGCATTATAAAATGTAAAAAAAAAAAAAAAAAAACCACACAAAAAAACCCTACAAAACCTGACTGCAAAATAAAAGACAGTTTTTTCATTCTGTTTTATCGTGCTGCTTTGTGGACAGTTCCTTCCTTGAAAAAAAACAGTTATAAACATATAAATATACAGTAAAATATTGACTGCAATTTGGTGTTGTTCCCAAATTTCAGTCCCCTTTATGTTCCCAGACAGTCATAATTAAAGTCAATTATTGTCTAACTTATAGGAGAGGAGACATTTTGCAACTGTTGTTAAAGTAGTCTCAGTGAAACCCCAATATCTCAGAGCTTGCCGCCAAGACAGGTACATCAGTATCAATAATTTATCTTAAGTTGTTGTTGGGCTCCTAAGTCTTCTTTACCGTAAAAATTCTACTTTGCTTCCACAGTACCTTAACATCCCAGCCTCCAAAACGCATTTTTTACATAAAATATGTGCCATCACAAAGTAGCATTTATTTCTTTCAATTCCTGCATCACCCTCCTTTGAGCTGTTTCAGTTCTGCAAACAGAGAGTAACACACACAGGCAACAAGCTTCATCCTGAGTGTTACTAACACAGTCTTGCTTTTTCTCTCAAGCATACCACATTTTGTAAAAACAACATCACTGCTCCAAAGCACCTAAGCGGGATACCATATGTCTATGTAACACACTTCTCACACATCCTGAGTGTGCCTCCCCTGTAAGAGAGCGGCCAAAGAAGAGTGCCATGTGCACAGTTCACTAAGGCATCATCAACCCAGGAGCCCTCCAGGGCTTAATGCTGATCTTCATTCTCATTTCTAGCTAGTATTTTTACTAGTAAAGCAAGTGCTTTACCTTTGCACAACAACAGCCACAAATCTATTAATAGCTTATGACCAAAGCTAAAACCAAGAATTTTCTTGTAACGATGGAGGTTTCCCCGATGCCTACACACACAAATCACTCCAATTATTATCAAGGTGACACACGCCAACATGAAGGGTAGGTTTGTGTACATCCACAGGGAAATCCTCACATCCTTAACAAAAATGGCCACAGGTTTGCTCATCATTGCCAGAAAGACTATTAAGTGCCTTCAGGAGGCACAAAGATCTAGCTCCCTTTGGAAAATGCTTTCCATAATACACTCGCAAGGGAGACATGGCAGATGTCTGGCTGTGTGTGAAAAAAGGAACCAGCTTGACTCGTATAATAACCTATCCTAAATACAAACCATAAAACATCTGCTTTTCCCAGATTCTTGGAAAGAACTGGAAAAAAACTCCATCAAAAGGATTTGAATGGAAAACACCAAGCCAATACACAACTTGTGCATATGTTGTCACACTCTCACTTAAACTTTCCTCTCCTAATTCTGCTTCAGCCCAAACAGAACATCAGTATTTCTAGTATTTGATTTTTAAAAAATCAATAAATATTTTTATATTTATTGGTATTTTTTGAGTATCACTTAAAAAAGCACATCAAGTAATATGCTTCTATAGCAATCTTTTCTACAACTCCATCACATAAAAATGGGTATGCGAACAGAAAATTAGAGAGCAAAAGGTGAAAAAGCTGAAGAGAAGAACCCACATACGTATAGTTAAGAAAAACCTCCAAGTCCTTCCTGCGACAGAAGTCAAGAAAAGGCCACACAAAATCCCACTAATCCTGGAATAAGTTTATGGCACTTTCAGAGCATGGAAACAAACGTACTTGCAGCCATCCCCAGTACCACAGGAGTTCTTGAGTCTCTCCATCCCGGTAACTGTCTTGCAAAGCTCAGCAACAAACTGCTTCCCTGAATGCATTTGCATGAAAAACATTATTTAGTTTTCAGTCCAGCTTTTCTTAAGCCATTCTTCAATCCTTTTTTTTTTTTCATATTCTTTAATCAATTACTCCACTTAAAAATTGCCAACTAAACATCTAAAATAAACTACTTCTCCTCACTCATCCTTCCAAGAATTTACTGGACTTTTGGATGATGCTTTCACTCTCTGAAAAGGGAGATGTGACCTCAGATATTGACATGTTTGATAATTCAGCATTAATCAGATGATAGCCTTGAGAATTACTGTCCTGGTTAATTATTGTCTCCTCAATCCTCCTTCCCACAAAAAAAAAAAATCCAGGTTGGTGCTTTTAATGTCGGAATAAATACAACATATTGCTGTCTAGATTGCTCTGTTTGATGCACTTTAAACTGATACAAATTGATTTATTAATAAGGTACTGCAAAGCATACTTTGGGCTTCTGGAATCACCAAATATACACAATCACTACTATTTCTTCATGGAATCCCTTTAAGTAAAGGAATTCATTCAATCCTTGATGTCTAGCTACAGAATAAATTTTAATTTTTCTCATTTCTTAGAAGCTGTCAGCTTTCCCACCTGAGACTCTGAGCAGTGACACATGAAATTCAGAATCCCACAAACCACAAGATCCAAAGAATGACTTTGTTTTGCTGATGATTTAGAGAGTGTTTTTAAGTGCCCTTTGAGGACTTGAACAGTTTCATTCCTTCATGGTACAGACTTCCCATTTCCTTTCAACATTTGAAGACTCTGTTTTTCTCCATAGCAGATTTTTCTGTAAGGGCCAGGAACCTGATCTGAAAATTATTTTTCATGAAAAGCTTATGCAACAAGCTACAGCAGTAACTCTTCTTTTCCATCTCCACAAAGCTTATAGATAGAAAATAAATGAGAGCTTTAATAAATTTTTGAAAAAGTAAGCACATGTTTCTTAATTACTACATTAGATGTCTTTTTTGTAGGTGGCTATTTTTTTCATTTTAAGGGCTAGAATTTCATAATTGCAAAGAAAAGGACCTGGCCATACTAACAGAATCTCCTTTAACTACATCCCTAAAGCCTTTTTCTACAAAAATTTAAGAGAAAAATCATACATCTCAAAACCTATTAAACCATTAAGGAGATTTTTGCCTTTTTTTTTTTTTGTCTCCCCTATCGTCTGCATCCTCACACCACCTCTTACAACAAGGAACCTAATTTCTCCACTATGGAGAGAATGTCGACAGACAACTTGCTTTCTGAAACAGTTTTGGGATTCCTATGACTTTTGAAGTGCAAAACCAGTAAGTATAAAGGAAATTCCCTGGAGTCATGTTACTCAATACAATGAAAATTCATGCTTAACACACAGAATGGTAATGAAGACAAACTATGGTTATTTTACTCTATGCTACATCATAAAAAATTTATTAAAACTACGTATTATTTCCAAAGACTCGATTTTAAGAGCAGAAGGGCCATCTGAGATGGTTAGAATAATAATGTGTCTGAAGTGATGAAAGGATTACCTCTGAGAAGCCCCTCTTATTTGTCAAAGTAAAGGTAGGAACCATCTCACCCAAACTGATCTGAGAGGCATCCTGTATTCAGCTCCTTCACTTGCCAGGATAAAGTATTTTGAAAGTCTGTCTGATCATTGAAACAACTCAGGACACACATATTTCAAGATAAAAAGCATCCCATTTACAGGCAAATTATTTTCTAAGTAAGTAACTTTTGCAGCTTTATACTCTTGACTATAATTTTTTTCATAGCACCACTTGGGTTTGGGGTCTTTTCTGCCCTATCCCTTTACATCCAATAAAAAGATCTGTGTCACTAAGCCAGCCTCATTTGCCTAAATGATGATAAAGAGTCCTGTCATCTGTCATTTCAAGAGTGACTTTTTTTTTAAACTGAATTTGAGAGCTGTCTCACAATTAAATTCAAAGACAAACTTTTGCCCTCTGTCTGAAATGCAATTAAAAAGGAAATCAACTTACCATTAAGAACACTTTCAAGTCCTAGTTTAGCATTTTAAAGCTGTTAACACGCACCTGCAGTTATACAGATCAAAAAGACACTTTCACTCCATTCTCCAAATAATAATATGAAACGTTAGTCCACAAAATAGAACATACATGCAGTGGCTAACTTGATTATATAGTTATGATTTTACACGAATAAACAAGATGAGGAGTTCATAGAAGATATTTTGTGTATCTACATCTTTTATTAAAACTTAACCTAAAACCTATGTAGAGCTCTCTTCAAAGACTAGGAAAGAAAGCACATGGTTCCCAGGGATCATAAGTTTTTAAAAAGTCTTTTTTTTTACTAGGTCTCCACAAGGCTGAAGGAGTGTTATAGCTGCTTCTATTCAGGTCAGCTTTCATTTAGGGAAAATTTACCTTTGAATTTTGTTGACATTAACTTGACCTGTGTCGAAACCAATGAGTTTGTCTTGCTTTACAAGGAGGTACAGATTAATCAAAATATTTAAACTACTGAAGTGTTTGTATCTGGCTAAATCTTGAAACTCTAGTAAATGAATAGATTAATGCTGTGACACACATGGCAAGGGAATAACTCAAAGTTAGAGATACAGAGAAGACAGCAGAAATGGTTGCACCTCTTTGTGCATCAGGGACAATTAAAAGTTACCTGCAATTAGGTAAGAATTAAGACAATTATTAATTTATTGATGTATTAGAGCAGAGTCCAGAGACCTCCGATTTCATAAGGAGAACTGGGCACAGAGGGAAGATAATTGTCATCAGTTTTCTCTATGGTTTCATAGTTCAGGAATCCTTTCAGACACATTTCCACCTACAGTGCAGTTTCAGGCCCACGATCTCTTCCTTTTCATATATGAAGCAAGTTGCATTTATGGGCAGACTTTCTAGTAGAACTCACATGGGCCATCTGGAGGGTTCAGAATTAGTTTTTTCTTCTCTATATTCCTTGAGGACATCTAATCGAATAACTGCATCTCAATTAAATATCATATGAACTTCCACAAGCTTTCTCTGCAAAATTACAGCAATTGTGTATGATATCGAAATCCAGAAGTTTTTCATTATACTTTTTCCTCCTCCTACCCCTTATAGTGTTTTACACATCTGGAACCAGTAGAAAAGCTATCACATTAGAGTGGGCAATAAGAATCACAGCAAATCCACTTAGAGTACAGACATGCTGTTCCAAAAACATACTGCCAGTAACGGACTTCTTTTCCCCTCCAAAGTTCACATAACTTCAGAGGAATAATGAACTATTCTTCACCAGCATACAAGACAGAAAGGTATAACTCTTGATTTTTGGGCATTTCTGAAAAATCAGATCACTTAGCGACCTCCTGCAATCTTGTCATTCAGTAGCAGCACTAGGGCCAATGGTAAGGAACAGTTATGTGCAGATGGAGAAAAAAAAAGTTTTACTTACTTTAGATTATCTTTTCTTTTGAGTGGGTACTATGATTGTATCCTCCCCCCTCTAAACTTTGAGTGTCCTTATTTTAACACTCAATCATACCTGTAATTGTACACAAGATTTGATTTTAACACCTTTTCCTTCCCAGCCAAAAGTCTACTATGGGTAAATTTGGCTTAACAGAGGCAGATTTACCCACTTTTCATCACCTCTCAGAAAAACAACCCTCAGACTGGAAAACAATATATGCTTGTGAAATCTATGCACCTGAGTTAATACTGGAATTAATATTCAGTGAGGCACAAACTAATGCATCAGGCAGCAATGATACCAGATCAGGTGTGCAGAATGCCTGCTTGTTGATACGTTTTACAGCCCCCAAGTTTTATCTGGAATTGCAGGAATACAAGTTTTCCTTTTTATTCACAAGTAGCACTCATCTATAAACAGTTTCAAGTGTAGCAACCCTATCAGACAAAACACACACATACAGCGACTTACCATTAACACATCGGACTTTTGAGAAAGAGCAGTTCCAGAACTGGGAGCAGTGAAATTGTGCTCCTGGAACATGCCTGGATCACTGCAACACGATTCCAAGTGCATCACTGTGTCTTAAGGTAACTGCATTGGCTGTGGGAGGTTTTGGCTGCTTGCAGTTGGGTACTTCCAAGCACCTTCCTCCACTTTCACCAGAGTGAAATAAAAAGGCAAACAGTTTTCCTGCAACACATTTTATATGTTTTAAAGCAAACACACAAGTTGTGGAGGAACA
>VZTB01006261.1:298905-333999 GCA_013397245.1 Thryothorus ludovicianus | reverse complement strand
CAAATGAATAAAAAATTATCTCTGTGTGTACACACATTAAATATTAGTGTGTAATTTCCACTATGTATCAAGGAAAGAAGGAACCAGTGGGTGAAGTGTCTAAGTCAATATCCATCATATTTCTCATGTTTTGGCAGTCTAGTAAAGGTATCACTGACTCAAAAAGTGAAAATGTAATCCTCATTTTTAAAAACAGTAAAAAGGAACTCTTGGGGAACTACAGACCAGTCAGTCTCATCCGGTGAGATGATGGAGAAGATTCTCCTGGATGCATGCTAAGGCATATGGAAAAATGAGGAGGCGATGGGTGGCAGGCAGCATGGCATCACTACGAGCCTTCTACAATGCAGTTACATCATTGATGAATAGGGGAAAAGTAACTGACATATCCTGCCTGGATTTTTGCAGGGCATTTGACACTGTCTCATATTATATGCTAGTTTCTGTATTGGACAGACATGGATTTGATGGATGGATCACTCTGTGAACAAGGAAATGGCTGAAAGGTCACACTCAATGGTTTGTGATCGATGGGTTGACATCCAAGTGGAGACCTGTGACAAGTGGTGTTCCTCCTGAGCTGGCATTGGGACCAGCACTGTTTAACACCTTAGTCAGAGATATGCAGAGAGGGATTGTCTGCACCCTCGGCAGATCTACTGAGAGCATCAGTTTGTGTGGTGGGGTTCACACATTGGTGGGAAGAGATGGAATCTAGAGGAACCTTGATAGGCTTGAGGAGTGGGCCCATGTGAACATCATGAAGTTCAATGAGGTCAAGTGCAAGGTTCTGCACATGGGTTAGGGCAGTCCCAAAGAAAAATACAGGCTGGAGAGAGAATGGAATGAGAGCAGCATTGAGGAGACAGGCTTGGGGATCTTGGTGGATAAGAAACTTGACTCAATTTGACAATGTGATCTCTCAGCTGGGAAGGCCAACCATATCCTGGAATGCATCAAAAGAAGCATGGCCCACAGGTTGAGGAAGATGATTCTCCCTCATTACTACATTCTCTTTAGACCCCACCCCGGACACTGCAGCTGACTCTTTGGTTTCTGCATTAGAAGGACAAAGACCTGTTGGAGTGAGTCCAGAGGAATGCCACAAACAAAACAAAAATGGAGCACGTCTTCTATGAGAGAGTTGGATTGTTCAGCTTGGAGAAGAAAAAACTAATGTGAGAACTTGTAGCACTATCCAGTACCTGAAGGGGGCGACAAGGGCTGGAGAGTGATTTTTTACAAGGGCATGTAGTGATAAGACAGGTAGTAAGAGCTTTAAACTGAAAGAGGGTAGGCTTGGATTAGATTTAATCATACAATTCTTTACCATGGCATTGGGGAGACATTGGAACAAGTCACCCAGAGAAGTTGTGGATACCTTGTCCTAGGCAATGTTCAAGACCAGGCTGGATGGGACTGACAAACTGGCATAGTGGGTGTTATCCTTCCTTATGAAGGGGGGATTCTAACTACATGATATTTAAGGTCCCTTCCAACCAAAGCTGTTCTATCAGTCTATGATTCTATTATTTCTTAGTAGTCTTCAATAATTTGTGTTATTTGCTTTGTTCTGACATTGAAAACTATAATTTTGACTAATGATATTTTATTAGAAAGAATTATTCTGGTTGTGAAAATTCATTATTATTAAATGAAGTTGCAGAAAAAGGTTGGATATTTAGCATCTTCAGTCACAGTGTAAAAAGTACCTATCTTTAGTTAGTCAAATCAGTAAGTAATAAAGCATATAATTTCCCCAATTTAGAAGCTATCTAATTTGAACTGTTCCTTTGATTGTTACTGAAAAAATTATTCTTCTAGAGTATATTGTAAAAAAACCCCAACACACTACAAAAAAATATAGCAGACCTGTGAAGAGGGAAAGGAACAAAATATATATTAAAAAAAAACAAACCTCATACAATTGATTCAAGGCAATTTGTTTTTTTTAGTTTTAAAAGAACTATTTTTTTGTAGTGTAAAACACTTGAATGGAATAAATAATTTTACTTCACATTAAGAAACCTTTTATAAGTATGTACTTAAGAGCAAAATTACAAAGACACAAGAAGGCAATGAGATCCTTAAGGTAGATAAACATCTAAAAGCATCTACAATCCCCACTTTTAACAGAGACATTTCTTCATCTAGCAGCCCTTTCTTTTTCAGTGGCATTACCATGTGTCTTCCATCCCAGGATTTTGCTTTGCCATTAGCAGTGATACACTGGTAGATGGATGGCATTACAAAAGTCACACAGAATGGTATGTGACTAGAAGCCACTCTTGAACTCACTTCTAAAAAGGGCTTTAGCCCAACTCATTTCCCAGAGTAGAAGCAGTTTATTGTGTTTGTGCAGCAAGTTTTTGGGACTGGGGTAGCTACAGAGGTGTCTACTGTCAGAAGGTGATGGAAACTTCCCCTATGTGCAACAGTCAACACCAGAATTCAAACAACCTTGCCTTAAAAAGCTAACTAATTAACTTTTGTGTTGTAGTCTTTGCCTTCTAAAATTACTGATGTTCAAGTCTACTCGTTGACATGCTTCTAGTCCTATATATTATAGGTGTAAGTCTTGAGCCACATATTTTTATTAGTTTCTGAGTGGACTGTACTGTAAGCTAAATTGTGAGCGATGAGCTGAGATCATCTTTTCAGGCTGTTAATTCTAAGATGTCCTGTGTAAAGTAAATCCAAAATGACAAGTAAAACCAAAAGACAACAATTTAGCCTGTAGATTGATCATTCATGTCTTCCTAACTGATGGGCCAGAGATCCCAACTTCTCACAAAGACCTCACCACACTGTCAAGCTTTTGCATGTGAAAATGTCTTAATATTGAGTTATTTCACTACTGAAATGTTTTATTTCTTAATTCCTTGTCTCATTCTCTCTTCTCTCTCCACTCTCACCATTATTAAGAAAGAAATGTTAAGATAATTTATTATCTGATAACTTTATTTTTTTATGGACCCAATTATATTTGCAATCTGGACAAAATATAAAGATTAATCTGGACAAAATAGTTAATGATTTAATGGTTTAATGGTCTTGTGGTATTTATGGTACTTTTTCAAATGCATTGGAAGTTTTTGCAATCATCAAACATGATGTTTCACTGTTTGCTGTGAAGGCTCTATGGTGAAATTATCAGAACTTTAATTTCTTCCATTTAGTTCCCCACAGAGAAATATTATGTGAAAAGATATATGAAATCATACCTATTTTTCTCATTTCACAGGTTTCCAGGAAATCTGCTTTCTACTTTTCTAACTGGTATGTAAAGCAGTTGTTAAAACAGTAAGTAGGAAACAGCTGATGTTTTCTCTTTTTGTATTTCAATGGGCTGAACACTCTGCAACTATGCAGGGACATGGTACTTTTTTTGAGAAAAATTCCTCAACATTTTTCAGTAGCAGTTTAATTTTTTTCAGTTCATCCTGGCATAATAGTTATATATTTCTGCTTGGATGCAGGCTTTATTATATGGTGTCATCTGCCTGCTCAATCACTATAATTTGTTGAGCATCAACCAATCTTAAAATGATCTTCAAAGATGGTTCAGATATAAAAAGTAATGGACAGCTAAGAAAATATATTGTATAAGTCATTCAAAACCAGAACTTGTTGTTCAGAAAATCTTAGTATGATATGGAGTGATTGTGCAAACCATATATACATTTCTCACTTTTATGAAAATCAGAAATCAGTGTTAATGTTTTATTTAATATGTCAGATGGCATTTAAAACCTCTGAGATGATTTAATATAAAAATTTTCTTTAGGAAATTCCTGACTGGGATTTAACAATACAACATTAAAATGACAAATATACCTTATTTTTGTGACTGGAGTTGTGTAGGAGTATAATTTGTTTGAGTGTAGTCACGTCTAAGTCATGCTAGGATTTACCTTATTAAATATACAGTCTGCTAGGACGCATTTTACATTGTAGTTTGTATATTTTTTTTTGTTTACTTTTTTTAACATTTAGTGTTTGGAAAGTCTCTTGCTTTCTAAATACCAGATATCTTCATTCTGTTGTTAATCTATTTTAAGGACTTCTTGGTGTCATGGGACTAGGATGATTGTTGTCTTAAAAGATGGGGTGAGAAAATTATTTGTCATTAAGGGAATGAGAAAATCATCACAGTATTTTGTTCAACACCAAATGCCAATTCCAATGGAAAATGAGACTCTGGATGCTGTAACATTAGGTGATCCTCATCAGCTCTTGGGCTGCAAGTAAATTTTGTATAAAAATTTAATGTTATTACCTTTTCCAAATTATTTCAAAATAAACATATATGTTTTCTCACACTCTTTATACTTAAATATTTAGATTTTTCTGCTTCTGATATAGAGAAAATGCATGGAAAATGTGGAAGACATGTCAGTAATACTTCTTTAGTACATGTAAATTTAACTCAGAGTAATAAAATATTTCCTTTTGATTTATGAATGTTTTATATGTAGTACTTGAAACAACAAGATCTTCTTTCTACTTTTGGTTGAACTGTAATATTGCAGGATGAATTGCTTTCAAGATAAATTTTGTTAATATATTTGAAATAAAATTGCTTAATTTTATAAATTTAAAAATATATTCAACTGTAGCCCAGAATGAATAATTATATACTCAGATTGTTTTACATGTTGTTCCAGCTTTTTATAAAATTTTGAAGGTGGGGATTTTAAAAGAATCTTTTCTATAAGTTTTTGTGTATTGCTTTGATATTTTTTTTTAATCCCGGATATAGTTTCAATAACTTTGCTTTGTATTCAGAACTCTACCAATTAAGCCAAAACTAAAAAACCCAAACCTTAGACATTCAGTACTATAAAAAATGTTATTTTAAATTCAAGATTTACAAATTTTAAGAATGAGAAAACTTAAATAACAATTCTAGCCATTTCCTACTCTTATTTAATAAAATTAGATTTTTGTCTTTTACAAGAATAAAACTTTGATGACTGTTTATTTTACTCTTAGCATTGTCTCACCAGCTGTTTGCCAAAATGAGAATTCTCAATTCTTTGGTGAAGCAATAGCAGCTAAAGTAGACAGGAGAGGAAATAAAAGAATCAATTATATCTAATCATGCCTTCAATAAGACCCTGATCCTGCAATGAGAATAACGTGAAGAGATTCCTGACTCCACATGCCTGGAGTGTTTCTGTGTAAATGAAGATTTCAGACCTTGTAATTTTCAAAGCTGGACTGCAATTCAATCCCAGTTTCATTTGTGCACAGATGGTTCCTTTCCAGCATCAGGAGATGTCTAAGATTTTAGAGGCTGAATAAATATGATTAGGAGAAGTAATAAACACATGATGTGCTGTAGATTAAATTGCTGTGATAAAATCTCTACAGATTTTTTTTATTCTTAATTTTTTAAGAGGTTTCTCACAGTTGTGGCAGCAGTTTATAGTGAAAAGCTCTCTGGGACAGATACTTTTGCCTTTATTTAATTATATAACACATACCGTATTACAACTCAGATCTGAAACTGGGACCCAGAGATGCCCAATGTAGTATAAATAGAATTTTTACCGCCAAGTTTTCATTTATGCTTTTTATATTTAAACTTTTTCACTGATAGAAAATTGTTGTGGGCTGGACTGTCTTAGTTAGGAACAAGTAAATAATATTTAACATTTAATCACTTTATATTTTTATAGATGTTTGCAAAAACAGGGCTAAAAGTGTGATTTCAGACCTTTATAGTGCAAGTTAACCTAATTAAGTGCAGTCAAAAAATGCTCTTGATTTTTTTTCATTCTTCAGACAGTTCCTGTTTTTTTCTAACTGAAGAATAGCTGAGAATATAAACTACTGGCTAACAAAGCTCTATTTAATCTTTGTTCTTCGATTCTATTGGAAATTCTAGAAATTTATCAGACAGCATGCATCCTACTTTTAAACTGGAGGGTGTTTTGCTAATAGCCTAAATTTGATTGAGAATAGATTTATGATGACAAAGATTAAGTAAATGCAGCAGCATGTTCAGACACAAAGTACGTGGGAATAAAAGAGATTTAATAAATCAAGGCTAAAGCAATAAAACTAGATGGTAGAAGAGAGGTGAGAGCACGTACAACACTCAGAACCTCTAGATGCTTTTTAGAGTCTCTTTGAAGACATTTTCTGATTATTTTTATATTATTTTTACTTATTAAAGTGGTGAGAGCTTTTTAGCCTCTGGCAGTTTTTCTGGATTAAAATTGAAAAGTTTTAAACAACTTATTACAGTGTCTGTCTGTAGCTAATGGTTATAGTTGCCTCACTTTTTAGAAGTATTTTATTAAGAATTGATTGGTATTTTTATAGAATAATAACATCAGAAGAGAAAGAGCCCTGTGTTTTCGATTTATGTCACAATACATCACTAGCATTGACTAGTCAGTGTTTTTTCTCTATCTTAAATCATAAGTCATGGCTCATATGTGTAAGGGAAGATTGGCTTCAGAGTGAAAAGTATCATTAATTCTAGCTGCACACATTTTGTCTTGACTAGCCATTTGGGCAGATAGTTAAGTGACCAGTATGAAAGCAAATTATTTGCTTCACAATTGCCAAGCCAGGCCTCTAATTTATTTTCCCTGAATGCACCTTGTTAGTAAAGAATATCATGTTTTACATTGCTTAGGAGCTCATAACTCTCAGTAGAACAGGTAAAATACAAACAACAGTATGCATAAAATCATCCAGTGGCTCATTCTCAAATACTAAAAGAAGCAGCTACAAGGATAAAAGAATAAATTTTACTTTTCTTGTGCAGTCACTGTGTATCTTCCCTGAGAGCAGATTAGGAACGCTTCGCCAACTCCCTGAAAACCTATTTGCGTAAATCACATCTAAATGTAACATTGTGATACAATTCAGACACTGCCTGAGAACAGAGGAACTCCAAATCTCTTCAAGGCTGCAGTTTGAAGTGTGAGGGTAACAGTGGGAATACAAAATCCATAATTATGGAGGGAACAGAACAGCCACCTCAAGCAATTAGATCTGGTTTGATTCTTGAGTCGCCTTTCATGTTGTCATGTATTTCAGTTTTTAGAATTTATTCCATAGATTCCTGGAGCTGTTTTCTGTACCCTTCCTGCATCCATCCAGTATGAATTCCCAGAGCTTGCCAAATACATCCATAAAACGTGTCATAGGATATGCAACCAGTGGCTGCTTTCTTGTGACAGAATTGCTGCTCCATTTGACATAATTCACCATACTGATCTGTGCTGAACAGGCAGGCAACTTAGATGACTAGTGGAAGAATGGTGAAGATATTTGAAAGCATCTCATTGAAGATTGTAGGCACACTTTACACCTTTTTTTTATTTTGCTTTGATGCCCACCACCCAATTCAGAAGGAAAATCTATCTGATTTTTTTTAACATATATAATCTTAACAATGAGTCTAGATTAGCTGACTTTTTGCACTAAACTCAATGGCAATTTCTTTTTCATATTTAGCATTTATCTTGACATTTCTGTAGCCCAAGCAACTTATCCTCTTCCAAACAATTCCCAGGAATGATTTGAAGGGAAGTACACATCCGCAGAATAGATGAGACCATGCTGTAATGTAAGAAGCAGGTTTAGCCTTGCAGACACAGGCCATAATGTGGTAGTTGGACTGAAGATTGGAGAATAGTTCAGACTGATTTTATTTAAAAATGTGAGTTTAGACAAGTTGATTAATAGCAAGGTCAGCACTTCACTATCTACACTCCTATTCAGATTTGGAAGATTAAAAATATGACCCTGTCTTTGGAATGTAGCCATCAGGTTAAGTCTTCTGAAAAATGAACATAGTGACTTTACTACTTACGAACAACTCTGCCCCCTTCCTATATAGCTACCAGCCTGTTCATGTTGAAGCATTTAATCTATTTATTAATTTCTTTAGAAATTGAACATAGTGCACTGATGTATGCATAGAAATCGTTATCTTAATATGTTCAGTTTTTTTCAGCATAACTGTCTGATAGTAAATACCATAGAAATAACTTCTTGTTCAGTTTTTGATTTTACCTGTTGAGCTGAGACTTCCATCTCAATATTTCCTGTGTTAAAACTTATCTTTACAACCATGGATTCCAATGCCTAAATTCATCTTAATATAAGTGTGATGGTCTAATAGTGACTATTAGTGGCTCTGGAACATAGAACTCGCTTCACCTGTCAGACAAGCTTCTCCAGTTCAGAGGGGGCTGTGGACACTTTGGGATAATTGAGGTGGTGATACACTAAATACAATGTCACATCAGTACCGTATTCCATGCAGTCTGGAAAATTTTACAAAGCCATTTTTTTTTTTAATCCTGTGTTGACACCAGATGTAATTTTATTTCCAAAACCTGTATTTAATTGAGAATAAAGCAGAAATTACTGTCCTTGCTTGCATCACTGCTCATCTATATACTAGGGATGAATATTTTTCTTCAAGTGTTGTCTTTCCATTTCTGCCCCTAATGCAAACTTCATTAACAGCAATTCATTGCCCCAAAAATATGTTACTTACATTTCCAAAAAACTGCTAAACTCCCCCTATTTCAAGATTACTGTTTAAACCCTGCAGTATGTTACACCCTTGCTCAAAAACTCTCAGCTTACAGTCTTGCTCTTAGAATCTGTTGTTGCCAAAATCTAATTCCTGAATCCTCCCTTAGTCCTAAATTTAACATCATATTATAGGAAATTGTAGACTTTTAATTGTGGCAAGAAAATTGTTCATTCAAACTAGATGGGTCACTATATTACCAGACGTCTACTTAGCAATTTTATTGCAGTTCTATCCAAACAATATATCATTTTTATTTACCAGTTGTTATATGGCAAATATATGGCAAAAGATTGGTTCATTCCTGTATTTTATTTAAAAACTCCTTAAAGACAAACAGAAAAAAAACGCAACAACACAACAAAAAAAACCCTGAGAAAGCCTAATCTTTACTGTTAGGACTTAGTGTTGCTATCATGAAGTCAAAGGATTCAGCCATGACAAATTTGAAGACAGAATGGAACATCAAAACTGAGACTACCTATGATTTGAAAGCTGTTGATTAGAGATCATTTGAAGATGTTGATCAGAGATTTGCAGCCATCAGGGCAAACTTGAATTCAGTTCTTAGAGCCTTTAATAACTTTGTAACTCTGATATTTGATAATGATAACTAAAAGTTCCTGGATCACTACAGAAAATTAATGTCTTTAAGGAAGAAAAAATTACTTTTAGGAACTCCCAATTAGAGCAGATCCAAGGCATACATCTCTACAGCCAGAAGCAGATATATGCCTCTCCACATTCACTGGTAGTTCATCAGTCTCTGTCTCTGTCTTTCTGTAGTATTTAACATGAAATGTAAGAAATATGGATCATTGTTCAAAATATAATGATAACTTACTAAAAATAAACAAATTTCTAGATGAATTATGTTCTAATGTATAATGCACCTTAAGCATTGAGCTCTTATTTGTCCTTAATTTACCTCTCCATAACATACAGATGCTTGTTTACAGATTGCATACAGTGCAGTGAATTGAATTTTTTATTAGATATTACGTGAAAGAAATACAAAAAGGAATGGATATTATTATTTATAAATCCCCAGCTGGAAAACTTCCAAGAAAGTATGTACAGCTTCTAAGTATCTCATAGGATTTGTGTAGTTAGCAACTTCAGATGAGCTAATTCTCCTACAGTGATTTTTAAACTCCCTACAGTTTTCTTTAAAGGCATATGCCATTTTTGCTTTCATTCTTCTGTGTTGTTATGCACACTACCTATTCTTTTGATTATTATTCAATTTTTTCTATGTGAGTAATTTGCTGTGAGGAATGTCCAAGTTCTGACAGACATTTTTCTACCAGTCTTAAGGGAAATCTGACAGACAATTGGAGCATGAAAACAGGCACATTGGTGTTGTGGAGAGAAATTGTGTTACACTAATCTTACACCCACTGGGCATTTCAAAACTGCAGCTTTAATGAAATAGAAGCAACAGATCTTAGCAACATTCTCTGGAAAAGAGATGACAGTTCAATAACTTGCATGTTTCTTGCATGAAGTCCACTGACTTGTTTTGTAATCCAACAGAAACCAGTTTTGGTCCTAGTTCTTGGTTAATGGAGAAAGATTATGGTATTTTGTTCAGAACTGTGATGGTGTTTTAAGGTGCTACCAATCTCTTCCTCCTTTTCCATAGCCATTTATTGCAACTCCTTGACTGAGGGTCAATGACGTGGAAAACTGACCCAATAGAACAAAGCAGGCCATGTAAGCACACACGTAATTCTTCTTTAGTATAAACTGAGTAAGTTTATTTTGAAATTGTAAAATTGTTATGGAATTGACTAATATTTTAATCTATTCTGTTTTCTTTGATATCAATCTTTCTTACACATCATCCTGGGTGTAGACACATGACAAAGGACAGGTCAATATGATCTAATAGTGTGTTCTAGAAGTATATGTTCTATTATGCTGACTCAATCATATTGTTCCTTATTCTAAAATCTTTTCAGGAAGCTTTACTGACAAAGATCTCTTCAATTGTACCCAGTCATATAGCCAAATCTTAGGGAATTTTAAGACTAATGAACTATACATGCTAAATCTTAGGGAATTTTAATACTAATGAACTATACATAAAAAAATTTCCATATAACAGATTTGTCTATATATGTCTCTAGAACCATATAGATTATTTCAAAATAATTTCCATGTATGTCTTTCTAATGAGAGAAATGTTATATGATGAGCAAAAAGGGCCAATGACCAGACTTCTCATCCATGAAAAAATTGCAGTAGTTTGATATTTTCTTTGTCTCATATTTGCACAGAAATAATAGATTATTTTTAAGCAACAAACTTCTTAAAATAAATGTAAATAAAATTGTGATTTTTGACATTTCATATCAAATTTCAATATGTGAACACCATTATAGTAAAATTTCTGGTTAAGTAATGATGTTATTTTTTAGCTATATCCAAACAATCTGCCTCACCACCCTCTCTGGAATTACAGCTCTCTTGCCCATAGTGGCCTTTCTTTGGTGCTGATCTGGACCTGCACTTCAAACATATTGGCTCAATGTCCTGATGACATATGGTAGCAAGATCAATATTCAGGTTTTCCAAGTCCAGAGGACAGATGTGTGTGTCTGGCCAGTCTTAAGAAAAAACAAACCATGCCAACAGATGTGAAGTTTCCACTGGCTATCTCAAGAAATGTTAATGAAAATTTTTATCAATTCTGCCACATAATTGTCAAGTTGACTATAGCTTAGAAAATATCATACTGCTTGGTGAATCCTGAATTATTTTCCTCTCCTAATAAACAAAATGTTACTTTTATTATGAATATGAAAGAAATATAATGTCTTTTTTTATACTTTTCAATTTTTAATTATGAGAGTATTTTTATCTTTAATAAGCATTTAATTTATGTGATCTAAAGCATGGGAGAGAGAAGGCTCTGAACAGCATTCTTTTGGGCTGTGGAGTTTTGAATCTGAATCTCTTTTAGATCTTGCCTAACATTTTTATTTTCAAGATTATAAGTGCTTTGCTTGGTCTTTTGGCAACACCTGAGACATATCACAAGATATTTTATTGCATGGTTTTCTCTGAAGTAACAGGAACAGAAAGGATCAAAGAGTAAATTCTCATTATTAATGGATCAAATGGATTCTTTTCCCATCAGGGATCATTCTTTAAGATCCAAATATTTGTCTGTTGCCATCTTGCACTGGACATTTTTTTATGTGCTTAATTATTTGTGTGGTATTTTCATGTAAATTAGCACAACTATAAAGGTTTGCCATAAAATAGAGGAAGAAATACTCCATGTCAAAGAAGTGTTAACATCTACCTCAGGTTCCAGCATCTGTTCATTTCAGAGTCCAGGATGGCTGCCAGAAGTTCATTGGTCTTCATGTACTGATATT
Source organism: Thryothorus ludovicianus (assembly GCA_013397245.1). NCBI lineage: Eukaryota > Metazoa > Chordata > Aves > Passeriformes > Certhiidae > Thryothorus > Thryothorus ludovicianus. The sequence goes on along the minus strand of VZTB01006261.1, from coordinate 322,041 downwards.
GACAAAATGAATGGGAAGAAAAGACTTAGTGATGCCTAGAAATAGATGGTAAAAAGGCACTTACCAGTCTTCCTAGTTCATCATTTTAAAACCATTCTTAATGTTTAAACACATGCCTGCAAGGCAAAACATTAGTGGCAAGGACCTCAGAAAGATCAGATCTGTAAAAGGTAATGCATCACCCAATAAAAAATAAAAAAGGCATAAAGTTCAGAATATAATTATGCTTTTACACTTACAGCTGAAATTCAGGCACATAGTCTCCATTTGAATATGAAATAAGACTTCACAACTTAAATTTGTAAATCAGTGGATAATTTTGCACATTATGGGTAGAAATTTATACAACATAAGTTATGAGATTAAACTGTAAGGAAATTCTATTGTGGAAGAGATTGATACTCCTTTGACACTTGCTACCATCTTTTAAACCTTTTGATTTTAAGAAGCAAATCTTTAGATGAGTAAATCTTTCCAAGTGCTGCAACAAAGTTGTACTCCATTGTCTCACAAAGTGCTTTGGCAGGGTACAAATAAAATAAAACCTAACACCTTTGAACTAACACTACTTTTTTTATAAAACTTTATTTAATTTTGTTAAACACAAATCCATGACACTGAAAAATTTGAGAGTTGCTACAAGGACAAATTAATGTTTTAGTGAAGGGATTTAATTTTTTTTTTCTAATTGAAATTTCTCGTCAGAAATTTAAAAGAGTTGGTATGCACCAGATTTTAACTACTTTCATTTTCATTAATTTTATAAACTGTTATATTATAAAGAAAAATAATTTTCTCAGGACTTATTGTCTACAGAGTTAAATATACATTTTAAATAAAAAAACAATTCTGATTTATGGAGTTTCTACAATCCATGAAGACAATCTGCTCTAATGTTTGATTATCCTTTTAGTAAAAAGTGTTTTTTTTCCAGTATACTCAACCTGGACCACACTTGTTTCAACTTGAACCTGTTGACATGTACCCTCTCATCCTGCACCACTGTGAGGAGCTTCTATCCATCTCCTTGATGACCCTTCAAAGAGGCTAGGGAGGTGTTAGGCCCCCAAAGCCATCCTTTCTCCAGGCTGATCCAACTCAGATTCCTTACTGGGAAATGTGACTCGGTACACCCTGGGAGCTGGTGGGTACCTTTGCTTCCAGCTCAAACACGGGCTCATGTCCAGCAAGCTGCCAACCACCCCAGCGCCTTTCCCAGAAAGCTGCTCCCCAGTTCCTTTTGTGGGAGAGGAACCTGCTTTCCCCAGCACAGAACTTTGGTTTTGGCTTTTAAATTATTGAATAAAAGTGTTTTATTCCTCCCTTTCTGCTTTTTAGGAGAAACGATGATCTTGGGTAAATTTCTTCTTTCTTAGAGGAAATTAGGGGAGGCTAAGGAGACTGCAGACAACAGCCATCCAACTAAAATATGCACATGTCTCTTGAGGCTATTATTTACAAAATATTTGCATCTAATCAAACATATTTAAGTTATTTAGGTGGTTATTTCCCTCCAGAGGCATCTGATAGAACTTGAATGAAAAAGTTGTTACTACTTCTCTGAATAATACCTGTGAATTTTAGCTGCCAGATTATAAGAATTGTTGTCTGGAGAGAAATGGAAAGCTACACTGCTTCAATTTCAGGTCATGTATATCCTATTTCTGTTATTAGAAACAAAAAGGAAAATAACAAGAAGGAGTATAGCCCTGTCCTCATCTTTGTCCTGTTGGCAGAACACTTATGCCTTCCATATGGCAGAATTAAGTAGGAGAATACCTGCAATCACAGATCTAGGAAAGGGTAAACTTTAATAAAAGTATCAAAGTCTGTCACTTTGAAAGAAATGAGTATTAATAATATTTCAAAATTACTTGACAAATATTTTTAAACTTTCAGCTCTCTGCTGCTCTGGTTTTGGGGTTTTTTTCAAATATGAAACAGGGTCATGGCATACCCTGAGCTGGAAGGAATCCACCAAGTATCATTGAAGTCCAACTTCTGACCCTTCACAGGACAACTTCAAGATTCACAGCATGTCCCTGAAAGCATCGTCCAAACACTCCTTGACACATAGAGATGTGTCTTGGCATTGTGTCCAGTTCTCTGGGGATAACATTCCAGAGCCAAGCCAACTGGGTGAAGTCCTTTTTCTTAATATCTAACCTAAATTTCCACTGACACAATACAGCCCATTTACTCATTTTGTGTCACTGATCACCACAGAGCAGGGATCAGTGTCACTCCTCCTCTTCCTGTCCTAAGGAAGGTGTAACTGAAATGAGGTCCCCTCTCAGTCTCCTCCTTTCCAGGCTGAACAGCCACTCCTCAGCCCATACAGCTTCCCCTCAAGACTCATCATCAACTTCATTGTTTCCCTCCTTTGGACACTCTCTAATAGTTTAATATCTCCTCTATATTGTGGCACCCAGAGCTGCCCCCAGCACTGGAGGTGAGGCTGTCCCAGCTCAGAGCAGAGCAGGACAATCCCCTCCCTTGCCCAGCTGGCCATGCTGTCCCTGATGTTCCCAGGGCAGGGATGTCCCTCCTGGCTGCCAGGGCGCTGCTGGCTCAGGTTCACCTTGCCATCCACCAGGACCCCCAGGGCCCTTTCCTGGCGCTGCTCTCCAGCTTCTCCATCCCCAGTCTGTCCCAACACAGGGTTGCCCTACTCAAGCTGAAGAATACAGAACCTGTCTTTGCTAAACTTTATACAGTTGGCACACAGTAAACATCTTACAGGTGCTGATTGCCCAGCCCTCTAATATGGCAATCATAATGGAAAATTGTTCAGATTCTTCCAACACTATGCCTTCATGTGGTTTTCTCTTCAAATTCTTTTTCATAAGTCTAACAAAAGTCACGACCCAGATGAAGAAGTCTTCAAATGCTTGTTAGAAAACATTGTGGGAAGCTAAAAGGACAGACAGAAACATTTAGAATACTCTCTGTATTAACAGCTTTTATTAATCCATTTTTAGGTAGAATATTTCAAGATACTTTTATAGTTCAGCCAAATTAATCTTTATAAAAAAATTGGAATGCCCACATTCAAATTTTGAGTAATTAACAAGAAATTTGTATTATTTCTATTTTTTAAAGATGATTTTAAAAAATGATTTTTTGTTTCCATTTTAGATTATAGGAAGAAATAGGAAATAATCTGTTTTTTTTTTATTAAAATTAGAAAGTTCATTTTATTTATTTTCATAGGAAAATAATTATTTGGCCAGACCAGTGTCCAAAATGACTTATTTTAAAATTCAAATTTCATTTGCTTTGAAATGGAATGCTGTGTTTTATTCAATAACAAAGGGTAACTTTGCACACCAATTTCACTGAGATTAAATCGATATTATATTATATTTGATAAACTGGATTTTACACAAATAGAATCCACTGATTACAAACAGCTAATAATCACTGTTTATGTGGCTCAAAAGTAGCATTGGAAACTAAGGTCGAATATATTATATTTTTCCGGCAATTAAGAGGTATCTGTTTTGTTGAGTAATCTGATCTATATCCAACTCAGAGAGATTCTCAAGGCTGTGCTAGATGAAACAATTATTAGTGCTACAGAAAATAGTTAAAATAAATTGTATGTAAGTAGATGTAATATGCATCTTTATGTGGATTTATTATAACATTATTATCAACCTTATATTCCAAACACTTTAATTCCTTCAGCATAAATGGAATATTGAAAACATTCATTACATTATCAACTCACCAGCAGGGAAGTTACAATGAAGTGATTGTATAATTGCTTAAATTGATCCTTTTGAAATAATATTGTGTGCATCATAATTTATACATTGTAGTGAGTTTTAGTACCACATTGGTATGGGATTACTCATGATTATTACTAGGAGGGGTTTGGATTAGTATCTTATTTTAACTTTGTCAGTGAAATCTCTCTTTCATAACAATGTAACCAACAGAAGACATAAACCTCTATGCATCTTTTAAATGACTTTTTCCCCTAAAATTCTGCCTCCTGCCTAAAGTAGGCAAGCATGTTAAAAATTCTCTCTCTCCTCCCCACCCTCCAAGAAAAAAAACGAACAAAAATAAAAACAAAAACGCAGAAACAGACTTCTTCATAGAATTGTATTTGGTTGGAAGAGACCTCAAAGAACGTCTGTGCAGGGGCACTCATGGACCTGTGTATCAGCCACTCAATCAGGTTGCTCAGAGCTCCATCCAACCTGGCTGGCCTGGAACATTTCCAGAAATGGGGCTTCTCTGGACAGCTTGTTCCAGTGTGTTCCTGTCCTCTCACTAAAGAATTACTTCCTAATATCTATTCTAAGTGTTCTTGTTGTTCTATTGTACATTTTTGCATGATTCCAGCCAGCTAAGGCATGGTGGCTGTGCTAACTTCTCTTAGTTCTTCTGGTATCTTGTCAACTGTAAAGCTGTCTTTCCACTGACTTGTTTTCTAACACCTGTTTTATTCCATTGAAATAGCCCCAGGCTGATGTTGTGGGATTGTGTCTGTTTCAGGGTCAAGCCTAACACCCAGTAGCAGCATTAATCCTACTTGATTGTTCTGCAATCTCTTTCTCTTACTAAGGAGGCAACTCAATTACTGGGGAGTTACAAGCTCAAGTTATAAGTTATGAGGTCAGGAAATAGTATTTCCCAAAAGATTCATCATCTCTTTTGAATTACAGTATGATTTCAGAAGAGGGAGCAAAATATCTTGCCATCTGTTAGAGATTAGAAGATGATCCCTAAAAGAAAAGTTAACAAGTCTCATTACTACAGAAAAAAAATATTCACAGAAAGCTGGTATATATTAATATATTAAACAGGAACATATTTATAATATTGATGTTAGAGACTAGTTTAAAGGAAAAGCTAGATTTGTACTTTTCTGTGAGTAAGAAAGTAACAGATTTTCAGATCTTATCTTTTGCATATAGCTGAAGGAAACACATTTGGTATTTTAATTCAGATATAATTTACTTTTCATTATTAGGCAGCTAGATACCTTCTGGAATCAAAGAGTTTAACTAATATGTAGAATGAATTTAACTGATATTTAGAATAATAAGAGCTTTTTTTTCAGCTTTCCTGAAAAATACTTCTTGTTTTCATTTTTTCTGTCTGATTCCCTCTGATACTTTTATTAATGTACTTGATTATGTAAGAGGGACTGCATTTGGATTTTCTTATGCTGAAGGCAGCTTTAAAACTTCCAGACATAATCTCTGCTGCTCATTCAACACCACCAAGCAGCAGAATTTACCATTTTAGAACGGTAGAGTTCTAATCTGATTCTGGCTCAATTTAGACTGTAGTCTGACTATTAAATGGAGCATTACAACATACACAGAGGACTTGATATTTTCCATTTTTCTATGACTTGGTTAGATGCTCAGTCATAAGAGTTTCACTGTAGGTGCATAGTGCCATTGTTTTGATTTTTTTTTTTAATTAGAAGACTTATACAGGCCTCTTGAGAGCTATTTCTGGTTTAGCAGAAGGAAAGCATATAGGCTTTCTGAATTCTCTGAAGGATCACTTCATCAGAGAAGAAGGGAGTAGTAAGGTTTCTTAAGGATTCTGTTTGACTTGTGACTAAGGTATGAGCCTCCCTTTTGCTCTTGTTCAGTTAGGACCTCAAGCTTAAAGCTGAAAAGGTTTCAGTGTAGAAACAAACTTAATTTTGCAAAATAGTAGTCACAATTCCAAGATCTAATTCCTCATTCAAAAGAAGTCAGTGTTATTATCTGTGAATGTCACAGAGACATATTTCAGACACTGTTGGTATTAATTTAAATGGTAAACCAGCAATGAATCTTCCACATTAAAGGAAAACATATAAAACATATTCTGTACATTAATCTCTTGTCTAAGTTCATTTTTGTCTTTGTTTCAGTCACAATATAGAACCCCAAAAATTACGATATTGCATAATTATTTTTTTCAGGCACAGAAGAATCACTGATGACATCTCTAGTTTCTAGTTAGCATTTGAACTGAATATTCTTCCTGTCCTGGTTTAGGGCAAATTTGGGAAAAAATCTCTGGATGGAGTCCCTCTAGAAAATGAATCCGAACCGCCCCTCCTCCCTGCTCGTTTGGGACAGGAAAAAAAAAAATTCCTTTGAGGAAAGTGGAAAAAAGTTGTTTATTTAACGGTCAAAGCACTCTCCAGCAAAACAAATGAACAACACTGAACAACAAAACCTCTGTGTGCCCCGCAGAGATGTCAAATTCAGAAAGTCTCTCCCGTGGCTGTAGCTCGGCTCAGTTGCTGTCGGTCCCTCAGGGCTGGGAAAGGCCGGGCCCAGGCCAGGCCCAGTGGCCAAGGGCTGAGCTCCTGGTGCCCTTTTGGGTGTTTAGTCCAGAGCAGGAAAAAAAAGTTCAAGAAAAGGACAAAAACGCAGTTCGGAGAACTTCTCTGCCTCGGCTAGCAAAAAAAAACTAACAAAAAGCAAAGGAGAGCTCTCTCTCTCTCTGTCCGCACTGCAGACAACACAGGCTGTGTGTGAAGGAAAGCTGAAAACTCTGATCTTTATATTTAAGAAACAACCTCCTCAGACATTCCACCGCTTCTCCTTCACTCTGAGTTTTAAAGGTACAAAACTAATTTCTGAGTTAAACAGACAAATGGGGATACAATTTAACATCAAGCCAAGACATTCCATTAATTGCTTTTCAGCAAATTTAAGCCTCTTAATTAAGGTTGCAATCCTGTGTCCCAGAAGATGGTGTCCCTTCCAGCTTCTCAGTTATTCCTTACTTACAGTTGCACTCTTCTTCATCACGATTACAACTTTCTCTCATTTCTTTTTCATATTATAAATTCTATGTGATATTTTTTAAAGCTGAATCATATTTATTCCCACAGCCATTTTTTTATTTACACATGAATAAATTGTGTAAATAAAATACGATGGAATAATGTCAATGCTTTAGCCTATGTACCAGAAAAAATACCTAAACCATACTCTAATTCAAAGAGTTTCTTTGCTCTTCTAATGACAGGTCTATCTAAGCACAGTGAGCTTTCACAGACTGTAACAGAGTATTTCGTAGTAAAGCAAAGCTTCAAGAAACAATTACTTTACTACAATTACTTTGCAGCATTTTTCTGCTTGTGCTTAATAAATACTGGCTAATGAATGAAATTATTAAAAGATGAAGCTGATTTCAACATATTAACATATATTTTAAAATTTAGCTTTTGGTGCAGCCTTGTGAGACCCTCTATAGATGTGGTGTATGTTGTCTTTAACTATTTGTAAACAATATTTTTTATATATTGCAAATGCAGCTATAGTGTAGTGAATGGGACTATAGAGAATGGCTCTGCCAAATGGGATTTTTGGCAGTCTAACACAGAGGCTGAAAAGTACTTTAGATATGCAGTAGATCATACGGCACTTTGCATGACATTCAAAGGAGTTGTTTCAGTGGGTTCCCAAAAGCCATAAATTTAAAAAGTTGAAGAAATCTTCTCTTCATCCTTTACTTTCTATGGATTACAAATGATAGCTGTTATTTTTCTGGGACAGAAAAGAGAGATGGCTTTCAAGGCATTTGGGAGAATACTTGAGGGATATAGATGTTACAAGAGTATGGATTCTGTACTCCTTGCTCAGACTAAAAAGACCTAAAAGCTTCATTAAAACAAAACAAACACACAAGAGAGTGCATTTGAGAAAAGATAAAAGTAGGAAAAAATCCATTCTGAAATGCTAAGTTTCACTCTGTGCTGTGGTTTTTAGAATTTCAAGACAATTAGGCTATATGCTATATTCAGCCCTTTTAATGACACATGATTAAGTACATGCAGTTGACCTTAAAAGTTCTGTTTCCTTGTTTCTACAGTTCCTTCTGTCAATGTGTATAAACAGGCTTTGAAATCTTTCTTCTTTGAGGATTCCATCATGTTTAATCTCAGGAATAATAACAGTTGCACCTAAAAATAAAAGTATTACAATAATGGTCAAAAGAAAGGCAAAAAGAGCTGTAGAGAACACTGAAACAAGAAAAATATAATTACAGAGAACACTGCACCATGGTTGTGAACAGGAAGAAAACAGCATCTTTTAAAAATGTACTATAGCATGGTGAAAATTCTTGTTTTGATACCCCACTGAAGATAGAAAGAAAATAATTTTTTAAAAGCGTAGAAAACATTGGCATTTTCAGTGACAATTATTACTCTTCTGTAGAGGCGATTCAGCCTGAATCTCTTAGACTTCAGTATAACCCAAAAAAGTGCTTCCCTGTTTGGACAGATTACACAGAATTCTTACATTGTGGAAACATTTCTTAACATCCTGGACAACATCAGGGATTAGTCTGATACAGAATACTGAACAAAACAGATTAATGACACAGTACAGTGTGGCTGTCTCTCTAATATATACACAGCTGGATTATTTGGTCTTACACTCTCTCTACAGCATTGTATAAATCATTATAACTCACTATTAGTGAAGACTCACTAAAGGCATCAGATCCACATACTCCAGTGACCTCAAAGAAAGAAGATTTAAGGGTGATTAATACCAATGCTAACAATTGCCATTATTTGTTCCCTTGATGGAACAATTGCATTCCACACTTCAAAAGCCCATAATTAAAAAAATAAAACCTGAACTTTATAAAATGTATAAAATAATTATCTAATATCAACAAATTGGAATTGCCATTAATCTATTTAAAACAGAGCTCAAGATCTTTCCTGTTAATATAAGAATTTTTGGGTTTGTTTTAAAACAAAAATACTGTTTCTTTTAATTAATCACAGAGGGTATCACTTCAGAACTCAGAAATATCAGTCTCAAATAAAACTGCAGTGTTAGATCATTTTGTTCTGATAATACAACCTACGTGCAAAGGATTTTTCTATAGTGAAAATTTGAAAAAATATCTGACTCCTAAAATTATACAGAATAATATTTTTATTTCTTTATATATCTTTAAAAAGGCTCAAATTAATGAATGCTGATTTGTTATGTGTTGAGAAACTGCTGTTCTTGTTTTATCCTGTAATTGTCATGAATCTTTCTTATATCTAACATACAACTCCCTGGATAATTTACCTAAACATAATAGGTAAAAATCTCATCAGGGATAAAAGCAAAAAGCACAGTTTCACTGAAGAAACACTGCATATTTTCCTAATCACTGACACTAGCAAACATTACTCTCAGTTGATAATACAGCTGTTAAGACCAGCTTCCTATCTAAATAAATGAAATTTTATTCTGTACTCTTTTACTATTCACCTTCAAATCTCTTCTGATCTCATTGAATTAGAACAGGTAGCCAACTCATATGGCAGCCACTTTTGTAACAAAACACAGAGGATAAGAAAAATACTGTGTACTTGCAAATCAAAAAGCTTTTATGGGAAGAATATAGACCATGTTTCATTAATATATTTTTTAAAAACTTTAGGAAGTAGTTGACTTCCTTGATAAATGCATACACCATAATAATATCTAAATTTTACAGGGTAAGTCAATTGTTAAAGTTACGTATGTTCATTTTCTGTACCTCTGATACAGAATAAACAACATCAGATTTGGGAAAAATTAAATGTAGCTTTCAATTTATCTTCTGCATTTTTTTCATCTACCCTGTATTTCCCAAAGTAACATAAATCTACATTTTTCTTTTTTCCTCTTTTTTATCTTTGTCCTTATTTTATTAGCTTGAAAGTTGGAAGCTAAAGGATAAAAAAATGGATGCAATTAAAATTATCCCCATTTTGTCTAATAATATTTACTTCTCTTTCTTCTTAGTCCTCTCAGTTTATTCCCAGGAACAATAAGGTAGGAATAAGAAACTATCTTATCTGAAGTTACTTGGTAGTGTCCTGACAACAGCAGTTCCCTCCAGAATCAGAGAAAAATTAGACCAAAGGACTGCACAGATCACTGAAAGGGCATTGCCTCTCTCTTGCTCAGTCTGTATCAATAAAAGCAACAGCCTTGAGGAAAGTCCATCCAACCACATGGTTGAAGGTGGGGTAGAAGAGGATGAGATTGCTGGGCCAGTTGGTCTGAGTTGGAGAGGGAAGGGAGGAGCAAGGAGCTCATGCCCAAGGAACAGGTGATGTTTATGGCCAGGGTAGAATTTGGTCTATGACACTTTTCCCCCACAGATTCTCCCTCTCCCACCATAGGAAACTCTTAAACATAATTACCTCCCAATGCAGGATTAGCAGCTATCTGAACCGTAGCTCTCAAAATCACTAGTAAGCTGAGAAATCTCTCCTGATAGTTTGTTTAGTTTTATTCTATCTGAAAAAATCAATAAAATGAAACATTCCATCTGAAAACTAATTTTAAAATGTCACTTCCTTGAACAATCTTTAGATTAGAGAAACCGACTTCAAGTTACCTCATTTCATAACAAGCTATTCTTTGGCTGACCTTTACTATATATTCTAAATTCTTTAAATGTAGAACACTTTGATTACAGAATATCTAGTTTTTTATTTTTAACAGTTTTTGACCCCATTCCTTATTTGAATTACAATGGGCTTCTTTTTTAGTATGAATTGAAGGCAGTTTTGAAAGGACTGATTTTTTTCTGTTGCCATTAATAATGTCTAAACTATTATTGCTTTTTCTCTTCCTTTTAGGTTTGTAATAAGGCATAACAAAAGGATAAGTAAAAATTATGAGCTTTTTTGCTTTCATATAAAACTTAAGTTCTAAAAGATAAATCAGAAACATGTACCAACATATGCTAAATAAATCCTCGCAATCTCAATTATATTTCTTTAAGAGAGACTGCCTAGGCTCAGTCTGTGATAGATTTCAATTTATTAGTTTATCAAATCTCTTATTTTAAGCAACTTCAGTTATAATATCTAATATTTTTTGTCAAAAATATAGGTTGTAATTTTTTTATTGCTTCCTTTAATAAAAATAAATACTGAGTAAATTTTCTGTACTTCATATTTTTCCATATTAGTCCTTCAAATATATTTAGCAGAAATATATGGTATGAGATTCATCTCATCAGCTATTGTCTTCTACATTTTAAATGACTACTTTCCATTTTCTTTACACTTAGAGAAGATATATTATTAGGAAAAACTAAAGTCCTTCATAATTAATTGAACAACAAAAATGTCTGTTATTTCCAAATCCTACATATTAGAGTCTCACTTTGAAAAATATGGTGTCTACACTTTATGATTTTGCACTGCTCAAAGTAGAAATCTTAAGCTTGGTTGCCAGATTGTTATGTAAAAACACTTCTATTCCTCTCTCCTGTATCTTTGCCAATGTTATCACCAACCACAACATATCCCACTTTAACGAACTTATCAATTTCATCTAAATCCTCATGAAAAGCTGCTTGTTGGAAGCATAGAATTGCACGCACAAAGTATGTGCAGATCATAGGATAAGAGTCTCAAAAGCAGCACAATAATCAAAGTAAAAGTTCAAGACAGGGAAAATTACAAAACAAGTGCATGTAAGATAGAAAGACTGTGAAAGAATTAAATTCTCCTTATAATACTCCCACATCAATTACTATAGTGATTTACAGTTTATCAGAAACAAAGATATCTCATTATATACGTGGACTGTGAAAGAAGAGAGAAAAGAAATTTTGGAGACTGTTCTTCCATAAGAAAATTGTAAGGAAAAAATTGATTAAATTTGATAACTGGAGCATACTAGTAAATATACTATTAATACTAGATAACTCTGAAGCTGGCATGTTATCATTTCTGTCCCTCTGTTGGTATTAGATTGATTGTTAAGAAAAGACTAAGAATTAGCCATTTTATGTAACAACTCGCAAACTTTGAGATCAAGAATTTCTTTTTTGTGCAATCCTTCCAAAGTAACATTTTCCTAAAAGTTATTTCTTGCACTATTAATGGAATTAAGTATAATTAAATTTGAAATATCCAAACCTTTCAATAATTAAGGAATTAATCATCAAGAAAGATGTAAAATATGAGGCTGAAATTTCTGAAAGGACATTAACCCCCTAGCTACTGTTTCCCTGTAATAGTAATTAAAGAATTGCATATTTCATATATCTTGGATATATAAGGCTCCACAGTTCACTACTGTGACTGTTTATTTAATCTGAAGTCATTTCCCTTCATTACAGTCATATTTTACCTAGAGAATCAGATCCTTTATTTTAAACAGTGTGAAATATATTAACTGAAATGACAATGCCTTTATAAATCATTTTATCTGAAAAATTCTTAGATATAAAGGAGTTCAAATGTAAAACCCCTGGCAATGCATAAAGGAGTTCAAAAGGTAGTCTCTAGTAACATTTAAGTTCTTAGAGTTTTGTGATTATTATTGGGTTTTGATACAGTTTTGAGGGTATCTTTATTCCTTATCTGTAGTTGTATTATCTTCCCATGATTCCAAGAATAGTGGAGGTCACAAGAGATGCCTGAAGAGTATCTTGTCCAATCCTCTTCATGGCATAGAAAAATCTTCTCTGTTGGAGACTTTGGAGACTCAGTGAATCCAATGCAATTGACTGGTAGTTTTGCAAATGGAATATGTGTGAATAATATGGCTAAGATAAACACAGAAGGAAAAAGACTAAAATGTGGAAATGCAATCTAAATGTGAAACTCCACTATATTAGATAAGTATCTTCATAAATATAGACTCATAGAATATCAATGTTGTTAATGAAGATATTAAGTAATGGTGCTTCTGTGGGATTCCTGAGGGACAACATTTGTCAATGATGTCCATTTGGAAAATGAGCCATTCACCGATAGTCTCCCAACCCTCTGGACAACCCACCCATGAAATCCTTTTTTTCTCCAATTTTGAGAGAAACATGTTGTGGGGAACTGTGTCCAAGGCCTTACAGAAGCCCCGATAAATGGCATCTGTAGCCCATCACTTGTACACTTGTAATAGGCACTCCATTGTAGAAGGGCATTATGTAAGTGAGACAGATTTTGCCTCTGGTGAAGCCATGCAAATCACCTCCCTGTCCCCTGTGTGTCTTAGCACAGCTTCTAGGAGTTTCTGTTTCTTCCCAGGCACAGAGATGAGTCTTACAGGTTGTTAGTTCCCAGGGTTCTTCTTTCTTCCCTTTTATAGATAGCATAATGTTAATCATCTGGTTGTTGGGAACTTCACATGCCTTGACCTTTCAAATAGTATGGAGAATGGCTTGGCAAATATATCAGAGGGGTATGTTTTCTTTGACCTTCCTCTTCTGACTGACATACCTACAGAAACCCTCGTTATTCTTTGCATCTCTTGCCATGTTTAACTCCAACTTCTCCTTAGTCTTCCTTCTGTGAGAACACCCTGGGAACCACAGAGAGGTAAGTCTTACCTCTGCCTGGGAAGATCATGGAGCAGATCCTCCTAAAAGGTATGCTAAGACACATAAAACACAAGGAAGTGTTCTGAGGTTGTCAGCACAACTTTACTGAGGACAAGCTGGTGGTCTTCCATGATGGAGTGACTGCAGCAGTTGCCAAGGTAAGACTGACTGATGTCACCTAACTCAATTTCTGTAAGGCCTTCAACATGATTCCATATTGCACCCTTATCTCCAAATTGGGAAGACATGGATTTAAAGTGTGTGTGAGCTGTTCAAGAAGGAATTGGCTGGCTGGATGCAGCCAGAGTGTGGTGGGCAGTGACTCTGCGTCCAGGTGGAGACTGGTAAAAAGTGGTGCCTTTCAGGCTTTGTCTTGAGACTCTGCTATTGAATATCTTTATCAATGACATAGAGAGGTCAGATGCCACCTCAGTAAATCTGCAGCTAACCAAGAGCTGAGAGGTGCAGTTGACACAACTGAAGGAAAGGATGTCATCGAGAGCTCCTGAGAAATCACTGTGTCCTTGAGATGTGGGCTCGCAAGAACCGCTGTGTTTTTTGGTTTTCTATTCTTCATTGTTTGATTGTATGTTTTTCTTTAAAGCATATGCTAATTTTAATAAATCTAAATAATAATAAGTAAATATACATACAAATTATGTTTTGGCTAATCATTGGCTTAAGTGCCATTTTTTGCATCTTTTAATTTTCATTTATTTAAATCTTAATGCCAGCTGTAATTGTCATAATTAGATTGAATTTTGAAATGTCACTACCTTCACAGTCAATTTTCAAAACCCTTACCCCATAGATCAATTCACAAGAAGCACAGAGGGTAGCACAAGAAAAACCCTAGTTTGCTTCAAAAGAAGCCAATTAACAAATCTCATTTAGTGTTAATTGCAATAGCAGTTCTCATCACAGTTTAATCAACACCTTGCTAAAGCAGGCTAGGAGAAAGCAAAAGACAGACATTGATTTCATGCACAGCCAGAACTGTATTGACACATTTCAAACACTAAACATCTCACAGATGGGAAGTCATTCCCAACAGACTGGAATGGTTACTGTCCATACAAATTGTTCTACAAAACTCAGAGGCTTTAGCCTTAAGAAAAAAATAGACATATTTGATACATATTCTCTCAAGACTCTAAGGAACAAAACTGTATCTTGTATTGAATTCCTTCCAATGGCACATCTTGAGCAGCAATTCCACTGTCCTAGCTATAAATCTCGACCTTATGTATAGGTTCATTCTATCTCTCTAAGTAAAGGTGATCACATATTTCTACATGTTAACATTGACCTCAACAACCTGTACATAGGAAAAAAGCTAAGCAAAATGTTCATTATATATGAGTGCATCCCTGTACAAAGAGTTTGCAACTGGCTGCCATTCAGACTAGAGAAGCTGCAGTTGACAAGACATTTGAGTTGCTCCAAAGTAGTTTTCATGTTTCACAAATGCATTAATGATCCCACGAAGCTCTGAAACTGCTTTGTGTGTTGGGCTTTAAACTGAAAGACTGCTTTTTTTATTTTTGTGCCCTTAAAGGCTGGAAATAGTCAATGATGGTAAAACACATATGGGAAACAGTATTGTGTACTAACAATCTGTAAAGAAAGCTGATGCAACTTTTCCACCTCTTAAAATGCCTTCCTTCAGAAGAGCAAGATGATGTTTTTCAAGTTGCACCTGCATTAAAACATTAAATTTTTTTAACAGTGTATGTTTAACTGAGTTTAAATTCCTGTCCCTCTGAAGTGTGCGAGTCTTTGTGACCATTAGAAAAGTCAAGAAAATTGAGAAACACTTGATGTAGTTTAGATAAATAAACATCTATTTCAAAAATTTTCAAGCAGAACAACTTCATTCTATCATATTTTCCATTCAATCCAATCCCATTTTAATTCTGATTGGATTTTAAACAAGAACATATAAAATTTGCCATTAAATTCACTTCAGAATGGAAAAATTCAAGATATACAGTAATTAAAAGTTTGATATAACATTTGCAGCTTTAAGATATTTCCATGAATTAAATCATACTACATCATGCAGGATAGATCAAACCTAAAATCTAGTTTACCAATGCAGTTCACAACTGAGCCAGAGAGTGGTTTTTAACTTCCCCTCCAATATGCTCTTTCTTAACATAGCCCGGTTCTTCTAAAATGCACAGTACAAAAATAATTTTTGTTCACTGGCTATTTTTGAACATTTAAATTTTGTGAGATATCTGCAATTTTGATGATTTTAAGTATCTTAGGGTGGAGGGTAAGAGGTTTTTTGTTTTTTTATTTGTTCGTTGCTTGGTTGTTTCTTTGGTTTTGTTTCCTTCACATTCTGGATATTTTAAATGCTGCTTCTTAGAACATTTGTCTCTTTATTTTAGATCACTTAGTGAAAACCAACAGATCAATGTAGTTTCTTGTGGAAGAATAATGTACCAGAAAAACCAAATAAGTCTGTCATGTCATAGTTAACATGAAATGGATCAGAATGATGTGATAGACTAATCAAAAGCTGTGTTTGGTTAAAAAAGCCAGTCACATGAGTACAGGTGACCTTTGCATTCAGTTTCAGATTCAACCCCACACAGCCCTGCTTTTCTGCTTCTGAGAAATCCAAAACTTCTGCAACATGCCTTTACCTGCTCGATCTGCTCAGTTCAGCAACCCCTTATTTCATACAGAGAATCTTTATTATTATATGGTATTCCCATCCTTTTATTCAGCTACACCTAGAAAAAAAGTTGACAGGCTTTGTGCTGAGGACCCCCTGTTGAGCCTCTCTAGGGAATACTTTTGCCTTTCAGAATCTGAAATTGATAAAATTTGAATACTTGAAATATTCTTCAGTGGTAGCCTTTTCCTTTATCTCTCTACCATCACTACCTACCAGGTGTTGGGGTTAGTTTGGTTTGCTCTTGGGGCTTTTTTCAGTATGAACTTTAATTAAAACTATATGTACAATTAAACATATTGTATTTCTTTCTAGATCAAATCAGTGGCTAATTAATTCAAGCTCATTTCACTCTTCATGTCTGTGTATTTCTTTCCTGGTCGTTTCATTACATATTGAAGCTGACTGTAAGATCTTGTAGGATAAAAAAAATTTATTTCCCCTTTCTCTTGCGGTAACCATACTGCATCCCCAAAATCTTAGTACCACAGTCAGCACACAATACCAGGCTAACCTGCCCTTGTTATCATAATGTATACACTTTGAGGTGGAATAGCGCCTAGAAAATAATGACAATCTAGAGAAAAAAAAAAGTTAAAGATTTTTTTTGTGAATAGATACTGAATTCTTATGTGAGCCTTAAAAAAAACAAAACAACCAAAGGCAGCATTTGGCCAGTTTCCTGTTTCTCCCTGCCAATGTGAAATCTTTGAATGGATCTCTGTTTGAAAAGATCTGTGGAACATACTCCTATAATTGTCTCTAGAAAGATTATGCAAAACCGAATTTCAGAGACTTAGCAATAGTTTATGCTGATCAGCAGAATTATTTCCTGACATTGTGGAAAGTAACATGGCATCTCAGCACTTTTAAAGAAATGCTGAAGACTGTATTTTGTTTATCAAACTGCATAATTAACAATTTGTGTCCATTGGTGCATCACTGTGAAGAAAATCTCAAATTAAATGGACATGCCACTGTGAATAGATATAAAAAGACTTCATGAAAGTGTTTGTGGATTCATTTAATAGATGTACTCTAGAATACAGATACAGGTAATTTAGAAAATATTAGCATAGTGTGGTGCTAAAGTATTTTCTGGTCATCTGATACGTAAAACTACCTTGTTCATAAATTTCATCACAACAAAATCATTACCTTGAAGAAATTTTCCAATAGATCTGTTAATATTTGAAAAATGAAACTGATACCTTGGTTTTAATACAACTCAGTCGTATTTTATAAGAGGCCAGCCAGTAATATGAAAAACTAACAAGGTGTTTATCTTGTAGCCCAAAGGGAAAATGATGCAGAGATTCAAACAGAGAAACCAACAAAGCTTGAGACTCCTAATTGAAATTTGGAAATAACTTGGATCAATTAATATATTTTTTCTTAGAACACAACCTGTAGAAGCAGAGATAATTGCATTTATCAAGTGTTCAAACTCTAATGATGCTTATACCAATATAATTTTAATCTTTTTCTCCATTCCACATGAATGGTTATTGTTTAAATTAGTAAATTTATTCCATGGGGTGAAGGAGATCCTAGCAACTACTCCCTTCCTGCTCTGTATGACTTATTTTGAAGTGAAGTTTGTAGCTCATGGGCCCATTGTCCAATTCTTCTGATCCCTGGGGTTTTTTTGGGGTTCCCTTTAGGTCTTTTCCATATCCTCCCCATGCACATATTCTTCTGAAGCTGGCATTTTGTTCTAATTTTTCATTTTTGCAGACAAGTTTTCCTGTGTCTTGCAGCCCCATGCAAAGCCCAAACTCCACTCCAGTAATCCTGCCATCCTTTTGGGCTGGCCTTGGGTAAAAGGAGCCTCTCAAGGTTTGGCTCTGCTGGCTCTGCTTTGCACGTGACAGGATTTGTACTGAGGACCCCCTGTTGGACCTCTCTAGGGAATATCTTTGCCTTCAGAACATGAAACCAACAAAATTTGAATAATTGAAACACTCCTTAGTGGTGGCCTTTTCCTCTATCTCTCTACCACCACTACCTACTGGGTGCTGGGTTTGTTTTGCTCTTGGGGCTTTTTTTCAGTTAAGAGCTATACATAAAATCTTATGTACAACTAAGGGTGAGTGTGTAACTGAGCAAAATCCATCAATTTAACAACTTTGTAAAACTACTTCAATAGAAAATAATTTGATAGGATTTGCTGGCAATTTATATGGTTGACTGAAAATGTATTACTAAGAAGCCAATGAAGCGGCAAATTATTCATACACTTGAAAAAAGAGTAAAATAATAGTCCATCTATGTTATCAATATTTCTTCAATTGAAGGCTATGTGATACCTTATGAAAACAGAAGAGTCCTGATGATCTTTAATCTATGAAAAATATACACACTTGAGTTCAATGTATCATAATATTTTAAATGTTATAGTACAATACAAAGGACCAGCTTCTACTCTCACTGTGCTCTCCAGGTTGAGTAATCACAGGAAATTACCATTCTGCTCTCTGTAGGAACTGAGATAAACATTCAGATTCAAAGGCATTTAGAAACATTAAAAGAATCTTGTGTTTGTCCTAAGTAATCCCATGAAGATGTAGGTACAAGGATAATGATGCATTTATAACTCAGTATCTAGACCAAAGCTGTCAACTGTTCTGAAGCAAAATGTGTTACTATTCCTCAGTGGTGTTCCCCCAATTTTATTTTTTCATGAAAAATTAGAACCACTGAGCTGTAGGATATGCTGAAAAACTATTTAAAGTTATTACCATGTTTAGAACTACGGTTGTAGAAATTCAGGACTTTTACCTGATAAGAGTCTGCTATACCTAAAAAAGAAGTTATCTGGAATTTTGAGGCTTTTGTTTAAGATTTCACAGTAAATATGTATACTAAAACCCTTAACCCAATTCTTTAATTTCTGAATTTAGACTACATTGTTTCACTTCAAAATTCTGATGACTCCTGTAGGCTTCAAGAACTTAGTTTCAAGAAATCCAAATGTAATTTTTAATGTATAATTTATGGTACATACTACATGAAGAGCGGGGAAACTGGCACAATTTCTCCTATAAGAAATTTAGATGGACACCTCAAGCTTTCCTTTTAATCAATTAAAGGAAATAAGTAATTTTAGAGTATGAGTCAACTCATCCTCAGATAGAAATAAAGTTCACCAGGTCTGACAAACTACATCTCAAAATGTTGGTTTCCTCTGTTAACTATAAAGTCATTTGAGAAGTTCAACTATAGACAACTAAATCCAAGTTCTATTAAGTAAAATCACCTCCACTGAAGTGTACTTCTTCTTAAGGCACATGCTGAACACATTGACTGAGTTCTGGAGTGAAGATATTTGTAAGTGCTCTTTTTTATTAAGATAAATGTAGAAAAATTGCCTTTGTGTCCCATTTGTTTGGCAGTAGATCAGTAGGGGAAAGTGATTCAATTCACTTTGCAGCTTATGGTCATACCCATTTTTTTCCTGCTCACTGGGTGATAGGATAGTCAATTTATTCAGGTGCTAAACATACTTTAGGCAAAAAAGAAAAAGAGTTATAAGAAATATGGTGCTGCAGTTTAAGTGGGCATTCTTTTAGCAGGCAGATGCTTAGCCAAATGTTCTTATAAATTTTTAGCATTAAGGAATTAACACTGTTGTGCTTTGTTTGGATGCTCTGTAAAAGTAGAACTAGACAGTGCCAAAATCCAGGTGTGAGAACTAGACATTTAAAAAATATATATTTCTTTTTTAGGAAGGCACATGCATGTGTAAAAAGAGATTCAACTCTGTTGAAGTCAGGTTATTCTTAACCTATCTAAAACAAGTACTAAACATACTATCAAATATTCCTAAGCACTACAGAAACAATCAAGTCATACATAAGCTAAACAAATTTTAGAATTGGCACCAAAAATTGCTCTCATATCTGATTCTTGGTGCTAGTCAGATGGACGTAGTAGAAGTACATTGTGGACACTACCTGTTATGTAACCCAAAAAGATAATTAAGGAATTGAATATTTAAGCTAGAAGACTGCATTAAAACATGATGATGACTTTCTCAGGTTTTTGGGCTGACAGGTCAGATATCCAGGTATACACTCTTTAAATTTTTATGAGTAGAAACCCAAACAGATTTTTCAAAGGTACACAGATTAAGATAGATTGGAGGAAAAAGGAAGGAATCTAAGAAATGTTGATCTTCAAACGCAAAGCAAATAGTTCCCTTTTATTTATATAATTTATTTAAATAGGCAAGTATATGGGAATACTGATAAAATATTATGGAGTATATGTGAAATAAATTACTACTTTTGAAGTAAAATGGTGCTTATGAGAAGCAAACAATTCCGACCTGTTAGGAAGTAT
Source organism: Thryothorus ludovicianus (assembly GCA_013397245.1). Taxonomy (NCBI): domain Eukaryota; kingdom Metazoa; phylum Chordata; class Aves; order Passeriformes; family Certhiidae; genus Thryothorus; species Thryothorus ludovicianus. Next base: position 301,688 of record VZTB01006261.1, on the reverse strand, counting down.
CTTTAAGTGAATATGTGGACTGCACACCTTGCAGATACAGTTTCTTTTGTAATAGAATTTTAAAAATGCTAAATAATTGCTAAAATAGTTTTTCAATACATCTGCATGATGATATGGAACACAATTCATAGGCAGTAGAGTTCTCAGAAATCTGAACCAGCCAATATCTGAGGTGTGGTGCATATCATATATGGACTAACAAGGTCTGCCTGGGAAACACAAGTTCAACTAAACAGCAGATGGGATTGTACAGTAAATAGGTTTCACTTTTTCCTAGAAACAGTGGACATGAATGTGGACCATGGTTAGTGTCCTGGGTTGTCCTGGGTTACTCTACATTTTCAAACCAAGCATATCAAAGCTCAGACAGGGAGACAGAAAACCCATAATCCTTCCTTTTACGACTCCATCACAGAAAGATATGAGTATGATATCACCTGAAATGAATACCTTAGTTGCTGAGGCACTCTGCAAGTTAGAGTTCTGTGACCATTCACTCTTAAAATGAGAACATAAAACTCAAGCTTTCAAAACCCAGAGCAAGACTTATAAGCCTACTGCATAAAGATTTTCTATAGGGCCATAACAGCAAGCAGGTGACATTATTTATGGACAGAGTTACTAAGTCTTGAAATAATTTAGACAGTGCTGTTGGTTGTTGGGATACAACGTGAGAAGCAAGTCTATAATAATATATCCAGGATATATTATTACAGCTATGTTGGATGGAAAATTTGGGAGTTGGCACAAACACAGATCAGTAAGTGAAGGAAAGTTACTGTTCTGGATTTTTTGGGGAGAAAAAAAGGTCCTTTGGGGAGAGATTTATGCAGAATGCATCTAACTTTTTTTTAAGAAACTTATAGTAAAAAAAAAAAAGAAAGACTGTAGAGAGTTACCAATGCTGTAACTCAGTTTTAGGTTCCCAGGATTACAAGTGCAAAAACTGTTGACTGAAAATGCATCTTTTATTGTAATCAGGAAGTTTAACACTTTTCAGTAGTATTGACCCTGTCATATAATTAAAATTTTAAAGGTCTGTGTGATTGCAGTTACATGTTTGATCTTATTCACCAAAAGTGTCAGACTTCAGGCTTATTAGATACTTTAACTAATAGTGGACATGGAATGTCACACACATACAAAAAGTACTTTAAGAAAATCAATGACATTAAAAGCTTATTAAAAAAAATAGTTTCATCAACATATTATTCAGAGTTAAAGTCAAAACATGCAGAGAGCTGTGAAAGAAAAAAATTAACTATGTATGCTAATTTTTACATTTATTTGTCCTTGTCCATGGTGGCAGGATTGGGAGTGGGGTCAGGGAAGAGCAGAGATTCTAAAAACACATGCTATCTTAATCCAATTGTTGCTATGATGATAATTTCCCTACTGCAAAAGTGGCATCTGTCTGTCCCTTATGGTTATGTGCCATGTATCCCTCCTACTCAAGTTCTTACATTTTGTCAGATTTTTTGAAATCAAGTTTGGTGTTACACAAGCTGCATCAATTTCTGCTTTTCTTAACTCCTCATTTTGTACTTGAACCTGAAAAACTTCCAGTTTAATGGGGTGGAAAAAGTTCCAGATCCTTGATGCTGGCAAGATTTAGAAGTAAATAGCACAGGTTCAAAGGTAGGCAATGCGCAGCATGGAAAAGTTTCATGAAATCTATTTCAAGAGAATCAAATCCTGGTAGGTATCCTTATGTCTCATCTGCTCGTTACCCCAAAGATTTCACAGAAATAAAGTGAGAAATATACTGAGATACATTTTGAGGAACAAAAGGTCCATTTTATGAAATATTGCTGTAAACTTTCAGATTAAATCTTAACCTACTGCTGCTTTCCTCTCTAAAGAAATGACAGCCTAAAGTAAGTAGTTGTTGAAGTATGTTTTTCCCATTTCCCTCTTCTATTTCCCATTGCAATTCCCATTTTTACAGTTCTTCAAAATAAGCACAGCATGTCATCCCTTCATGGATTAGAAAAGACATGCTGCATGTTTACTGCTGTTACGCTTTACATGTCCTGACTTATGTTCTTCACTGTTCTCTTTCCCTAAAAAACAATTAAGAGCTCTAAGAACTGTTATCAGTGAGGAAGGTTTCCAATATTATCAGTGAAATTTCATTGCACTGACTTGACAGCTAATCTCTAATTGGAAACTGCCACAGGAGATTCTTAATGTATTCTAGAAACAGGAAATCTTTCACTGATTTCAGAAATGTATTTTTAAAGAGAGGATAACAAAAGCAACATTTTAAGATGATTTTTAGTAGATCTTCGTTTAAAAAATAGCTAGAAAGTTGATATTTCTAAAATATTTCTAAAATATGAACAAAAACTAAAGAAATTATCTTACATGCTTTTTTTTTTTACAATTTAAGTATTTATTGTGAATGAAAAAAAATAATAAGAAATTTATAAAATACTACATGACCTCTTAAAAAGAGTTCAGAGAAATTAAACTAGATTATTAACATTCTATAACCCAAAACTACTGCTTTTAAAGTACACTTTATGTCTTCAGTACTGAGTATTAAAAATAATAGGTTACATTTTGAATATTTTAATATAATTAATATATAGTATAAATGTGAAAAATTCAATTGGTGGTAAATCTGTACGTTTTAACTATATTATGGCTCCAATAGAAAACAAGCAAAATTTTTTACATTGGTATTGCCAGATAAATAAATATCTGGATTGTATTTCTTCATTATGCAAATCATCACTTTTTGAAAATTTTTATTAAGAAAAGTGTATTTACCATGTGGT
>VZTB01006261.1:194961-291795 GCA_013397245.1 Thryothorus ludovicianus | reverse complement strand
TACACCTAACAAATGAGACAAAGGACTTTTTTATTATTTTTAAAGAATGTTGCAATATGAATGAGCTAATGGACAAAAATGAAATTATATAACTTAAATAATTTAGCTGGTCTGGGTGGTTTTGTCTGAAATTAATTCAGAAGCAATTTTATGAGTAGGTCTGTTCTCTTCTGTAGAAAGATCACATTCTGCAGAATATATATGCTGGTATATGCTTTAACCATAACTATAAAATCACTTTTCAACACTGTTTAACATGTTCAGTGGTGTTTTTTTGCCTGTTAGTGGTTTGAGTTGGAGTCTTTTGTTGTTGTTTTGCTTTAATTTTAATTAGAGCAGGCTTGCTACTATCTGAGGCTTGCCTTTTTTACTTATTGGATATATCTTTTTTTGTAGTTGAGCACTCAATTTTCATGTGACACGGGAGTAGATCATATCAAAGGTGAAGATGGTTAGTTTAAGTAAGCAGAAACATGTTAATATTTGCCAAACTGTGAAACATGCATTGTTGGAAAGTTAAATGTGCATTAAATATTCATTGAATTTTACTTAGCAATGCAAGTTTTAATCTCATAATTGTAGAGTTCTTCCTTTATTTTCCTGTTAGCTTCCATCCCACAAAAGGATAGATCACTACGAAGATGAAGAACACACTATTTTGTTAGTTTTTGTCACAGTGTACCCAAGCTCCTCTGTTTCTAGCTTTCCTAAATGAAAAATCACTACTCATGACCTCAAATGAGGTATGTATGCAATTTTTCTGTAATCTATTTCAGTCAAAAAGAAATGGGCTAGCTTAAATAATTGAGACAGTAGCTGCCCTGACTGATTCCAACTGAAATGAATTCAAGAGCGATTGCATTAGTAACTCTACCGTAAAATCCATGAAAGTGCTAATCTACAACTCAGGGCTATACATACAGCAGTAGTTTTTCTCTGGTATGCCTAGAACAAGAAATAGCCGTGTTAAGTGCACAACTGGTGTCCCCTCTTCCAGTCAGTGAAATGACCCAATTTCTGAATAAATAAAATAAAATTAGAAACAAGAAAATAAAATAATAAAATTAAATAAATCAGAAACATTCCCACATAGACCAAATTTTCTCAATTGGCTTAGTTCATGGGCATAAGTCTGATTTATTTCTGTAATCATGGGTCATTTTGTTCCTTTCCCAGAAAACACAGGAAATTGTGATCTTTCAGTAACATGACACTAAGGAAAGTCAATTTCAAGGCGAAAAACTCCTCTGGGTGGGATGCTGTCTTTTGTGTTCATTTGTGATCTGCAGGTGCTTGACAGGAAATGAGCATGGTTGTGGCAGGACTACTTCTCTTTGAAAAATGTCTCAAAGCATTACTGAAGGGAAATTTAAAAAGCAGGGATCATGTCTGAGCTGTAGTACGGTACTCAGCTCACAGTACCTGTTACTGTCTATCAAGCTCAAGAATAGAACATTATTTTCATTCCTTCTCCATGCTCTTGTGACAGCTTTAAACCTACTGCAGCATGAAAGTGGAGACTGAGAACTTTACAAGAACTCCCAATGAGCCAAGAAACAAAACAATCAACAATTATTATATTTTATCTACAAAGATGTTAACAAAAATTAAATTATGACAAAATTCTGTCATGTTTGCACCTGTTCAATTCTTCTCTTGAAAAGTTCTATTAAATTTTTTTATATTGTTGCTGTTTAATGTTGACATTGATTTCTGAAGAGAGTTTAATATATTTCAGAGGAAAACCTGTTTTTCTAAGAAATAGTCCACAAAATACTATGAGAACCAATCCAAAACTATTTGTAAGTACAAATTAAATTTCAAGTGTAATGTTTCTGTTGGCTTCTAAAGTATCAGTGATAGTGTAGTTAATAAAATTAAAATGAGAATTGGAAGACTCTATGGATATCTAGAAAATGTTTAAGATTATTAAATATTCTACTACTACTACTAAATTTTAATAAATTCAAGGAAAGATGAAAAATTCTGAAACTATCCCCACAAGAGTTTATCTATTTTGTTTTATTTTCTTTTGTTTTGTTTTATATTAAATACTCCATGCAGAAACCTTACAGAGGGAAAATTAATATTGAATGAAAGATTTCTCCTTTGCTGAAAACTTCTTTTTGTCAGCAGCAGTCACTAAAAAGTATTCTCTCTGTAACAAAAACCTGAATGTCAAAATTTCTTGCTTTCACATTTTTTAACCCTTCTCTTGTTATCTCTGCAACTAAACCTATTTTTAATAAATATTCTAGACTGGGATCTACAGAAAAAGAAACAAAGATTCTTTCAATATACAAATTGATATGAGAAATGGACTATGTATCTCTATACATAGGACATGAAAAAAAAAATGGAATAAGATAAATGCCATAGAACTACATTTAGTAAGTCCACAATTCATTCAGGTAACATCAGTTTGCCTGCAAATCTCTCCTTTAATGATGTATTGCTTTGGTGAGTCATTCTTTTGCTCTGACAGAACAAAAATAAGAATTCATATTTTTATATTAAGAGACTTAAATGGAAAAATCAAGTCAGTCCACAAAAGCAGTGTTTCAAAGTATTAAAATAGCACCTCAAGAACACACACAGGAGGTTGATGTTTTAGGCATGATGATCAAAGAAATATTTTTAACACAAAAATTCATGGCCTTACAGAAATAAATTGTGGCTTGTTGAGGCCATATAATTTGACCTTCTCTTGTTAAATATCAATGTCCTCCAATTCCCTTTTTTTTCTTTCTTCACTTTTTAGAGAAAAACTAAAAAAGGTTAGCATGATGTGCTGGAAGAGGTAAGAGCTTTGAGTTATTAAGCACCGACAGATGAGATGCTGATGGAAAAATTGCATAATTTAAATCTGCCATTTTGTTATAAATGTGATGAACAATTTGCAGAATTAGGAATGCAAATCAATATAAAAACAAACAATTTCAATCATTCTCATCCTAACTCCAAAAGTATTAAATACAATTTTCCCCATTCTTAATATGAATATAATAATTTGATAAAAAAGAAAAGTTATTATATGAGATTAAGATAGTTGTAAGATAAAAATGCAACTCCTTCAGGAAAAGTAAACAACAATAGCAAAATGTTGAAAATTATTCAAACTCATTGGTAGCTCCTTGGCATTCATATAGAGTTCAATGAAATTATAAAACTGGTGACACATGTAGTTATTCTCTGTAGCTTTGGGTGAAAGATTTATTCTCTTGAGAGCAAGTTGCTGGGACAGTTACTTGCAAATAGCAATTGACTACATTCGCTGTCAATAAATAACATTTCTGCTGAGAAGCTATCATAATCTTTCAAGAATAAAAAAGTAGTTCTCCAAAAGCCTATTGTATGTGTCTTTGGCTCTTCTGGTTAAATGAAAGTCTGTTCTTTTGAAGATGTTTGATGAGAAAATGCTGAGGAGGCAGGATTGTGACATTTATGGAATCTCTTAGGGAAGTAGCCATGGTAATTATTTTTTAAATGTTGAAAAAAAGTGCTTTGAATTCCAGTGCTACTTCATGTTAACAGTAGAAAAAATACAAATATTTGCAAAGTAGTGATTTAAAAAATAAAAGTGTAGAATAGCTTTGTAAAATATGCTCACAAGACTTTTACAAAAACATCAGAGGAGCACATGTCATTTACTTGGATTGTAAAAAAATTCATTAAGAATCTGAAAATAACANATTAAAAATCTGAAAATAATATTCAACATCTAAAATATGAGGTATTTCTTTTGTAGCTTTTTTCTTGAGCTGATAAAGCAAAATGATTTATGGAAGATAGGGATGTAATCATTATGGCTTCACAGACCTTTAAAAATTCTGCTTCAGAGATAATGCAAGGATACAAGATTCGGAGGGTCTGTTCAAACCACTTTACATTAAATAAATACCCTAAATTACTCTCTACAGAAACCTATGTTGTTCACAACTATCGTGGAGGCATGAGGAACCAAACCTTGTGTATTTAAAGTCAGTTTTTAACATACTGAACTCCTTTACACTTCTCCCAAGGGAAATTCTCATTCACTGTCGGGAAACCTGAACAAAAAAAGGGTGTTTTATATGAGTTAAACAGTGGAGCTAGAGCACACACTAATTTCACTTTGAGGCTGACTTTTGGGCTGTTGAAAACAGTGGGATGTGTTAGATGTGATAAAATGTGTCACTTTGAGTTCCACAAGAAAAACAGATCTTAACGTATATTGAGGGGCAGTGTCTAAAGCAGCATTATAGTCGCTAAGATTTGATTTCTCTTTACAAACCTGCAAAGCCTCAAATCTAGGTATACTTTTAGTTGTCAGATTTCTTAATGATCATGAAATATACTATATTGAGGCATGTGAGAATTTTATCATTCACTATGCAATTATCAGTACTGACAGAACGCAGATAAAACCCCAGTTTTTTCTTCCTAGTTGGATTTCACCAAAACATAAAATATTATTGCAAAGAGATTATTTTAATTTTGTTTCAGCATGAACTAGAGAGTGATAATGAGTAAACAAGCTTGAGATGAAACTGCCTTGAATAGGAGACATTTTTATGAGAACAAAAACCCAAATATGTTTCAATGAGTTTGTGCAGGTGTTAATTTTTGGTTTGTTATGTTTGGGGTTTGTTACTAAGTCTTGGAATAGGAGGATGATTGTTTTGAAACCCCTGGAGAGAATCAGATGACAGAGTTCCAGAAAAGCAAGGAACCTTTCTAAACAAACACACTCCCTGCAGAGAGAATCAGAGCTGTTGATCTTCTCAGCAAAAACAGTACCTAAATGTAGCCACAGTTGATTATATCCTGTTGACAAGAGGCACCTAAAACACCATGCATTTTATCATCATGCAATAGCATACAAATGGCAAGTTTTGACAAGTATCTATTTGTTGTTTTCAGAATTTGCATTGAATATGACAAGTGTACTTTAACTATTATGCCTCAGTGTTATTTAGTCAATCATCCTTTACTTCTGAAGTTAATTTTAGATCAGATAAACATGCCCAGATCTGCAGTTTGTGTGATATCAATAAAGGCTTCAGGTCTTAGGCAGAACATTAACACAGTGGCTTGTGCCCGAAGCTAGAAAATACTTGATTAATGCTTTTACATCCACAAGAATAATAGAAATGGGAGACTTTTTTTTCATGCTATAAATTCATTCATTGCAGGAGAACCTTTCATTGCCCTTTGGATATCATAGCTCTCTCTATTAGTTCTGAATGCTGTTTTTTTTCCCATTTGAAGCATTTATGGTCTTATGTGCTACTAGAGCTCAGTATGAATTTAAAAATATATTTTTTTATCATTGGACCAATATGATTTCTAGCTCAGTGATCTACTTTCTAAGGAAAAAAAAAGGGATTTCAAACTCAAATCCTTCTTTTCTGAACCAAGATCCATTTTAATTGCAGTTAAAATATGGATCTGTGGATCAAAATACCATGAAGCAGTGTATTCAACTACTGAGAGTAAAACAAGAACAGCAAAGGTAAGCTCATGTAATTTAACTTTTTGGCCTAAAGAATAAAGAAGCATTCTCCCAAAAGAGGAACAAAGCAGGTCAACAGTGGAAACAAGTACACAGATTCAAGACTTCATGGTCAAGATAAAGCTAACCTCTAGAACATTGTAGTCAATCCAATACATTATTTTCATGTTCCTTCTGGATGTGGAAGTTAAGATTTGAAATACAGAGAGAAATCGTCCTTAAGGATTCAGAATTATGTCTGAAACAAAAGACAGTGAAAATATATTTTGCTTTTTCAGACAGTCCTAAGCACCTTGGGGTTTTGCTCCCAAAATATTTTTTTGAATTTTTCATTAAAAATTCCATGGTCAGAAGGATTTCTGAGATTTTTTTCAATATTGCCTTTCATGTAGGTTCTTTTTTTTTCCTTTCTGCACTCCACTGAAAGTAGAAACAGATATTGGTGACACAGATGACTAACAGAATAATATTCATGATCAAAAGACCTTTTTAAGACTAGAAAATTAAGGCTTACGTTTCTTTTTAAGACAGATATTCAGAAAAGCAGAGGAAAAGGGAAAATTATAAAGACGAAAGACATCACACAGTATTGTACTTTACTATATTTCATGTAAGAAAAAGAAAATTAAGCAATTAGTTGAAGTTGAGGAATGTAGCATACTTTAGTAATTACATACTTTCTTTAAAGAATGATGTTCAGCCCCTCATGAGGGCTTGAATTTTCTTAAGTAGTACTGTTGGTGTTACATTGAGATGGGTAAGGACCAAAGGTTAGTCAGATAAGCTTTTTGACTTGCATTTCAGGAGCAAATTTTAGTTTCACGGTCTCATATATCTCTTACATTGTCATGTCTTTTAATGAAAGATCTTTTACTGTGTCACTTCTTTCAACCAGAAGCCCCTCTAAAGCACTAAAGTCCCCTCACACCCTAAGGAACTTTGAAGTGGGTAGATTAGGCTGATTTACCATGCAACTGGTGATTTTTAGCACTGTGAAATTATTCTAAAGTAAGAAAAAATCAAAACCTAAACCTGAAATAAAACAGTATGGCCAATTGAACGCATAAAAATCTAAATGGATACAGCATGATAAAAGTCACCTAGACACAGCTGAAGCACAGAAGTCATAGGAGGAGATCTCCCTGTTTCCTATTATTGCTAGCCTGAGTGATTCTCTCTGAATGGTAAACATGCTGTACATTTGTCTAGCAGCAACTTATGTTGTGTGTAAAAATCAGGACTTATCAGAGTTCACACTCTCCACTAACAGCTTAAACTGGAAAGGCTGTCAAGCATTTGCCTTTGAGATTCCAAGCTTACTTGCTATAAAGCAGCAGGTGATTCTCCTTTATGTGCTTCTAAAAAAAAAGTTAAATGAAAGGTCAATAAGATGGATATCTAACTACTTTTAATATAATTGACACATACAAGTCTACATTTCCAAAAATAAAATCAACTTCCCCAGGAATTACCATTCAAGTTGTTCACATTTAATCGTAGAAATATATTTAATATGTTAATATATTTAGACTAAATTTACCCATTCTTAGTAGAATATGTTTCAGTTCAGGCCAGGACTTAAACTATGGCCAAAAATAATCTTGTTTCACTATTTCTGATGTGCATCAAAACGAAAAATGCTAAAAATTTTGTTTCTTGCAGGTTCTCCAGTTAGAGTTGGAGTTGAATCAAGATTCAGATAAGTTTCAGATAATCATATATATTTCAATAACAGAACTGAAATACTAAGGCATTTATTATTCTCCAATCACATTGATCTCGGGTGAAAGAAATGTACCTAATCTTTTAAAAAGCATATTTTATGGATCTGTTTTCTTGCGTTACAGACAAATAAGTTTTGGGGGTTTCTTAAGCTGTTCTGCTGTTTCTGGTAAAGATACAATTGAAATGTTATTCAGTTCAGTGTGTCAGAAACTAGTGCCTGCAAGTGCCTGTGGGCAATTCTACAGTGGCAGTTGTGCTGCTCATAGAGCAGCTGAATCTGTTAGAGAGGTCTTGCACTCTGATGCTGGCTTTGGCTATTTTGACATATGCTTTTCTTTCTGTATTTTTAATAATACAGTTGTGGTTTAGAAAGATATCAGTAAACAAGGCTAAAGGATACATGAAAGATCTCTCTGGTATTCATGCTGCAGTAGAGATAGGCACGTTATCATACAATGGTGGTTTGCTAGGTATTTCCATTCTTGTTCAATGGAGCAGGATCCAACAGAAACAGAATAGGTAGCAGATTTTAAAGTCAATATTTTAAAACCCCTACCTTGTTTTTGCTTGCCCAGTATCTGTTTCCAAGGAAACAGAAGGAGAAGCCGGAACCAGTAGTGAAGCAGCAATAAAAGCAAGCTCACCAGCCTTCAGTTTCTGGCTTCTTTCCTGTTCTTCCAGCCCTGAACCCACATTTAACAAGGCCCCTGATAGTTTAGAATAACATAAAAAATGAATATAGTTTCATTCAACACCTATTTGCATATAAACAAAAGGGAGTTGGCAACACAATTGGTTTTCAAGATGAAGGTTTTTAAGTGGCCATGTACTGGGGAATGGAGTTTGAAATAGGAGAAAATATGGACCCCAGAGATAATATTTTATTGTGTAAGTCAGAGAAAATTATATCAAGCCCAGTATTAAAGACTCTCCCATAAAGTACAAAACAGAGAAATATGAAGAGAATTGCAGACTTAATTATTTATTACTTTTCAAGTGTTGTCTACTCTCCAGATGTCTCCAGGCTAACCAGGGGGATTTTGTTTCATTTCCTCACTTGTGGTCTATGCACTGTCTACAATAAAATATAGGAATTTATTGAAACTTGAGCAGTTCAGAGCCTGCTGAATTTTCAAGTTTAGAAATTATATTGCAGACTGAGCTGCTTGGTGTGCACAGGGCAAAGTCATCAGTTACTCCTACAACAATTTTGATCCAGAACACACGCTGAATATCAGAAAAACCGTTCAGACATTTTACTGAACAAATGATTTTTATTTCTGTTCTTTTTTTTTCTTTTAGGATAATTAGTTTTATACAGAATACCTATTTGTTATTCCTCTCACTAATTTTGGCTAAGGAAATTTATCTTGCCTTATATGTTACACTGCATTGTACAAAGTTAAACTAAAGATAAAACAAAGTAGGTAAGAATTAGAACATTTCTAGTTTGGAGAGTCTCATGGTGGTTAATGCAGTTATATATGACACCTAAATACATATATGGATACTAGTGAATATAGAAACAGGAGCTTTACTCTTCAAATTAATACAGAGATATCTATTTGCTCCCAATCTATACTTCAAATTTTGATGTTCAGTGATTACTACTGAGTCAGATTTGCTCCCGGTTTCTGAAAGATGAATTCTGCTTTGCATAAGAAAGTTACAAAGATGGGATTACTCTTACACCCACACACTAAATAGAATACAAGACAGCAATATGATCTCAACTGTAGTATCCCAATGTCAGAAATAAATAGATAGATAGATAGAGAGAGAGAGAGATGATAGATAGATGATAGATAGATAGATAGATAGATAGATAGATAGATAGATAGATAGATAGATAGATAGATAGATAGATAGATAGATAGATAGATAGATAGATAGATAGATAGATAGATAGATAGATAGATAGATAGATAGATAGATAGATAGATAGATAGATAGATAGATAGATAGATAGATAGATAGATAGATAGATAGATAGATAGATAGATAGATAGATAGATAGATAGATAGATAGATAGATAGATAGATAGATAGATAGATAGATAGATAGATAGATAGATAGATAGATAGATAGATAGATAGATAGATAGATAGATAGATAGATAGATAGATAGATAGATAGATAGATAGATAGATAGATAGATAGATAGATAGATAGATAGATAGATAGATAGATAGATAGATAGATAGATAGATAGATAGATAGATAGATAGATAGATAGATAGATAGATAGATAGATAGATAGATAGATAGATAGATAGATAGATAGATAGATAGATAGATAGATAGATAGATAGATAGATAGATAGATAGATAGATAGATAGATAGATAGATAGATAGATAGATAGATAGATAGATAGATAGATAGATAGATAGATAGATAGATAGATAGATAGTAAAAACATTTTCTGAAATCCCACATCACAATATTGTATCTATCATAATCAGACCTCTTCTGCAGCATGAAAATCCCTGGAGCCTCATGAATATTCCAGTCTTGTTACACCAGAACTGTTGCTTTCCCAAGTATCCTTTCTAGGGAAGTATTGATTTGCAAATAGGTAATAAGCCTGATTCACACAACTGAATTCTAATTTATTTTTCTAATTAATGTATCCCATCCTCAGTTATTTCTATTTATGATTATGGGAATAAGCTGTGCTTCTTCCAACTATGTTGTGCTTTAAGAATTTCAAAATATTACACAAATATTCTTTTAAACTCTAGTTTCAATTCAGTAGTTCTGTCATGGGGCCTGGTTTCTAATGGATTTTGGAACACTCCAGCAGTTTGTCCAGATCAAAGACTTTTTCAGATTTAGTTTTATTATGTATCATATGGCTTCATGCCAAGTCCAAAAATCATCAACTTGTCTTTGAACTAGTTCATGGGAGCAGTAACAAGGACACTGGGCAAAACACCTAATAATAACAAGTTTCTATGTCCTGCTCCTAAGTTGGAAGATTTCTATGGAGGAGAGTAAAATGCAAACTGCATCTTAGAAAGGTGGTAATTTATACTTGTGTGGTTAGAGATACAGGCAGCATTTTTTATTAACTTTCATCCAACTGATTTGCACCTTTCTTTACAATGTTCAAGAAATTTGTATTTTACATGAACTGGAGGCCTAAACACTTCTATAAATTCAACAGTATTTATCAGACCATGTTAACTTAGGGAAGTGTATTGAATTCAAGTTACTGGGTGAGAGTGGGAGTCCACAGCCTGGTCTCTGAGTAAAGGCCAGGACTGCCTCATGCTGGACACAAGATGTTTCCAGATTACTTGCAGGGTACAGCTGAACACTTCAGCCAAACTGGTGGCACCTCTGGGAAAATACATTTAAACAATGTCATCAAAAAGAACAACAAAGTGAGAAACAACAGAGGAAACACCAGAGTTGTAGTAGGAGAAAGTGCTTCAGGCACTGGAAAAGATCATGGAGGAGACTACAGTGGAGCAGGTTGTCCCCCTCTATCTCTTGGGGGACCATGACAAAGCAGGTACCTACACTGCAGTCCACAGAGAATGCCACAGCAGAGCAAGTGGGTAGATATTCCTGAAGGAACTGTGGCCCATGGAAAACCAATGCCAGAGAAGGGGAAAAGTGTGAGATAATGTCCTGATTTTGCCTGGGGTAGAGTTACTTTTATTCACAGTAGCTAGTATGGGGCTGCACTTGGAATTTGCCCTGAAAACAGTGTTGATAATATCAAAATATTTTTGTTATTGCTGAACCATTTCTTCACAGCATCAGGGCATTTTTAACCTCTCACCCAATCCCACCAGCAAGGAGACTGAGAATGCAAAAGGAGTTGAGAGATGACGTAGCTGGGACAGCTGACCCCAACTGCTCCTGGGATATCTCACACCATATTGCATCCTGTTCAGCATATAAATTTGGGGGAAGGAGGAAAAGGAAGAGTGTAGATGGATATTCAGAGTGATGGTGTTTTTCTTCCCAAGTCATTGTTACACACAATGGAGCCAGACTTTACTGAAGATGGCTAAAACCTGCCTGATGATGGGAAGTGGGAAATGAATTTCTTATTTTGATTAGCTTACATGCACAGCTTTTGCTTTATCTATTAAACTGTCTTTACTTCAACCCACAGATTTTCTCACTTTTATGCTTCTGATTCTGTCTCCCATCCTACCAGCTGGAAGACTGAGCAAGTGGCTCTGTGTGTATTAGTTATGGCCTGGGTTTAAACCATAGCATCTAAAAAGAAACAGAGAGAAACTACTGTGTGTTGACTATAGTCCCTCAGGTCCCCCTGCACCCCTGGGTGGAGGCAGAGTCATGTGGAAAAAAGAAGAGAAGTTGAATCTAAAGAGGTGAGAGGATATTTGGAAAGTTGTTATTTTAATGTTCGTCTTTGTTTCTCATGACCCAAATCTATTTTAGTCAGTGATGGATTAAATTATTTTCTTCAAGTCAAATATAATTTGCCTGCAATAATAATTTCTAAGCTATCTCCCAATCTTTATCTCAATTTATTAATTTTCACATCTTACTTTCTCCCCTCCACAAGCAAGGAGGAAGAGTGAACGAGCATCTGAGTGGATGTTTGACTGTTGGCCAAAACAAACCCATCACAGGGGAATGATACTAATAAAAAAAAGGAAGATAATATTTGAAAAGTATCTATTTTACAAAGGTGGTTAAAACTCTACTCACAAAGATATGAACTCAAAATATCAGTTAATCTACTTTCACTAACTTCAATAGCCCAACTCAATTTTAGAACACACACAAAGAACTGCTACAAAATTCTGAATAAATGTACCTTAAAAGTGGAAAACAGAACAGAAAAAGAAAATATTGGACAGTTAAGGTTTCAACAGTCCATACAGAATAAACTAGCATAGGTTAGCATCACAGTGCTCATTTATGATTCCAGTGGAAAGTTACCCTCTACACAATGTGGTTGTTAATGACTAGAAAAATTGTGAATATTGTAAATAAACATATGCTGAAATTCCTCCTGCTTTTATTAAGTTGCAGTTGGTACATAATCCACATAATCTGCAGTCCAATCAACTTTACTTATCTAGCTTTTTCAGTACATTTATACACTATATTTTGTATATATATATAAATGTGTATTTATGTCTATATATGTGTATATATACTACGTATATATGTATATACATACATATATATATATACAAAAAAGTTCTTTTCTGTATTCTAAGTCTTTATTATGGCTAAATAACCATGTGAATTGAAATTAGGTTGAGTTCAGTGTTAGTTACAATTATCTTTAGAGCTAAACTATGTTTAGGAGATAATTTATATTTAGTTTAAACTCTAAAATATCTTTGATTAAATTATCTAAAATGTATTAATCTTTTGCCTTAACTTATTGATATCTTGTCCTTCAAATGAAAGCAAATGTGTGAAATCTCCAGTGTTTATACATTTTCAGTAAACCTGATTTGACACATTTTCCTGCGCTTTTTTTCCTTTTCAGTAATTTCATTTCTGTCTATTTCCATGGAATAAATATAAGACACCTTCAGGCATCCCCAAAGCTAAACTCATTGAAAAGCAGGTAGTGTGAAGACTTAAAGAGAACCATGAACTGTCTCTAACACTGTCCGAGAAGCAAGTACCCATAATAGGAATTTAAGAATTTAAGATAAGCAGAGATGGCAAACAGGATGGTGTTATTTCCAGACCTAAACGGAGGTGAATGTTTGGAATTAGCACATGGGACAAGATTCCACTATGCAGATGGGGAACAGCACTGATGCAACCACAGGAAGATTCCAGGTCTGGTGAGGCAGATCTGGGTGACCTATCTGACCTATCTGGACAAAAATCCACCCCCCCACACCCCGCCCCCCCCAGCAAATTTTGTATATGGAAGCAGCTGTTTACACACATGCCATCCCAAGTTATGGGAATGGCAACAGTGTCTCATTGATATCCAGGACTTGGACTGTATAAAAGTGGCACTTCCTGAAGAATATTTGGGAGCCCTCACCACTGAGCAGATCAGGGTGACAGACTAGCAGGATATTTCAAGAATCCAGGTGGTGGTGATATCTTTTGTTTAATATCTGTTTTTCTCTCTCTTTTACTCTCTTTTCTATTCTTCTCTCCCGTTCTCTCTCTCTTGCTCCCCACTTACCTTTACTGTTATATAAAATCTGTACTATTGACTTTGGCATACGGTCTCATTTGCACCTTAGTTTGGGTAGAGGCATCTCTAACATGCAGATCTAGATTCATTGTATATTTCTCTTGCAAAAAATCAGGGCTTCCTTGTTTTTCCTCTTACCAGAGTATGTACCTCAAGACAGTATTCATTGGAATAAATTGACATCACAGTCTTGCCCCTCTTTGGCTTGGAATTGTTTTCTTTGAAGGAAACCAGCCATTCTGTAGTAAACAAAGATTTAGAACTGTAACAACACCGAGTATTTCAAATTATTAAAGATGTCTTATCTTAGGAGCTTATTGTCACACATTATGTAAGCTACTCCTTTGCTCTCATAAAAACTCATTAAAAAGTGCATATGATTTCAAAGCCACTAGAAGTCATCCAAATGTCTTCTTACAGAGATTAATCAAGTTACAAGAAAATACTCCAGACAGACAATATGAATACCTGTAGAACAGGAACGACTGAAGTCCATGGTCGCTGCGGTAGCAGCTACAGCAGTATCAAACAATGAGCAAACTTTTATGATGTAAATAGAAATTACCTAATAGGGAACAACAGTTTAGTAGCACCTCCTTAAAGATACAATTTTTAGATGTTTCTGTTGTTGGAAATTTTTTAATAGCTTGGACATTGTATTTAGGACTATTAGATGTTTTGCAAGTAGCTCTGTAGCATATTTCTCTCTTCATCTTAAAGTACTTTAGCTTTATAGAGAGGATGTTCACTTCAAACAAATTAGGTAGCAAATTATCGTATCTGAAATTTAATGTTAGACATTCTTTTCCTCTTTTTACAAGCTATAAAGCACATAATTTACATTGCCCAGACTTTATCACTCCAGTGGGAAAATGTGTTCTCCCAATTGTCCTAGTGTTTTCGAATCAGGTAAACTGTAAACAATTAGGACTTGAGGAAAAAGGAGAATTAGTGACCCACAGAGTGATCATTATACTCTTGATTCTTAAGAAGCATGACCTAAGCATGGAGTATATTCCATGTTTGCAGAGAGAAAGTTCTTCACTCATCAACACTGTTGCCATTTGGGATATAAGAGATTACCTTAAACATTTATGTTGAGCTGTCGCCAGACACACGTGAACATCACCTTTAAGTAAGACTAGGTAACGACTTGGGAATAACTGAATTGAAAGCATTAGAGAACTGCCAAGTTAGAACTCTAAAACCCTGTTTGGTTTTCCTTAGTGTTCTTCAGGATTTGATCAATGTCCTACTTATAATGTTCATGAGTACAACTTGCCAAAAAAATTAACAAATTCCTTGACTCTCTATCTTCCTCAGAAAGAAGAAACTTTATATGTCTTCTGCCACTGCTTTTACAGGTTAAATCAATCCCAGATTCAGTTGTTTACAATATAAAACTGGAATTCAGCTCAATAATAAAGAGAAGTGAATATCTACAGGCAAGATGGTGTCTAAGCTTACATTAATATCAACATGGAGTAGTTGGAGAAGTTAACAGTACTAGTGAAAAACTAAGAAAAACCAAAAGCATCTCAGCTGAAAAGATCTCTGAGTTCCTTGGACTCAGAATTGCTATATCCTTGGTCTGGAAATGTAGACATACCTGAGGACATCCATGTCAGGGAACCACAAGGGCCCCCTGCCCTCCAGGGCAGTCACTAAGGACAGCTGCTGTAGGTCCTCACCCCAGGACACCTATCCCACAGCACCTAGCAAGGGAACAGGGCTGGAACTGGGCCAGGGGCGTTGGGCATGGCCAGTCTGGAGGCCAGTGATTTCTTGGCAAGACTGGTGACAGGGCAGTGCCAAGGCTCAGACAAGAACCATTTCTGTGGACTGGAACCAGACAGGGTCCACATGACTGTTCTGGTTTGAGAAGCAAAACTAAGTGCGACATCCTAAGTCAGAAATACAATTTATTAGAAAAAAAGGGAAAATAAAACAAAAAGGAAACAAAATATATGCAACAAGGAAAAGNATCCAGGTAGAGGGGCTTGGCTCCTCCCCATGGCTGTAGCATTTCCCAATGGGATGATGGAAGTTTATCAGTGGACTCAATGGCCCATTAGCAGAATACCTATCCCTGGAGGGAGGATTGGGCCATGGAGGAGATAAGGAAACTGCTCTTGATGGTTTCTTATCAGTTAGCTTATCAACAGAAGATCACATCACTGCCCCCATCCCAGTTCCAATGGATGGTGATAGAATAACACACCCCTGATTATATTTTACATTGCAACCCATGACAATGACCCATGACCAGAGTTAGGTGTGTAGTGATAACAGAATTAAGCATAACAGACTCTACATAAAAAACAAATCCAAAGTAGTGAGACACATTGGGAGTTCTTCAAGAGGAATGGCCACTGATGTGTCTTCCATCATACTTGCTTTTATCAACTGTTAGTAGTTGGAATTAAATCATATCTTAGACAACTTGGGTACATTCTACCTCATTCCTGTTATTCAGCTAACGTGCTGAGAGGAATATAAAAGTCATAGGGGCAAGGGAGTGCACAGTTACAAAATTCAAAATCTTGCCTAAGGGTAGAATTATGTTATTCTGATTTAAATACATTTTATGTATTTTATAGTAAAAAAATGCTAAGCTTACATATACAATAGATGGAAACATTTAATTTTCTCACCGAGACAAACAGAAAGTACAGAGACAAAATATGCACTCAGACAAACATGCATATATAACATTTTTTGTTGCCTAGGATTTGGGCTTCTTTCCATTTACCACAGACAAGATTAGGCATTTATCTGAGTTGACATGGATTTTATTGCTGGGGCAAATGATTATATTTTAAATTATGTTACACCTTACTTTATCCGTACAGTGCCAGAACTACATATTCAAAGAAAAAGGGAAAGAAACAAGTAGTATATGTTCATGTTTACCTTTAAGTATTTGGGGGAAAATCTTTAAAATAATAAGCAATGTGAGATAACAAGAATTATTTTGTATTTAGACCAAACTGTATCTTCCATTCATTTTTCGACGTCTTTGTGAACAGTCTTCTTTTGATTTGGGAGTAATGCAATGTGACAAGATAGCCAACAGCCATGCCAAGCTAAGCTAGCAGTTTCAAATGATAAAGTATTTTGCAAAACATGTTTAAAAATGCATGCAAAGGTTCAGACAAAATGTGCCACCTTTTACTGCTTGCAATGAAACCACAGTGAGCAGAGCTGGCCTTATATTCCCATATGACACAAAGCCATATTCCTTGTTACACTACTTCATACATCCATGTATAAAACATGAATGACTTGGAATGCCTTGTTCCCCAGCCATCAATAAGTATAGGACTGCCATTTCAAGATTTTATCTTTAAGATCTTCATAATTTATGAATTTAATTTGTTTTTAAACTCTGCAGTTGGTGTGGATCCCATCTGGTGCTGTGGTCACAGATGGCCTTGACAGCAGCAGGTGCATGGAACAACAATGTGTTGTTGAAGACAGAACTGCAGGTGCCCAGCATAGACACAGACGCTTTCCTCCTCAATATATCAGGTTCAGTGAGTCCCTCCATTGTTGAGAGACAACAATTAAAGTTCTCCTAATAATTTCTTATAGTCCTTAAAATTGCAACTGTTAGTACAGGTGAAGAGTGTCACTACATTACAACACTGAAGTTCTCTATTCTGAGTCAAACACTATGTGATCAGTACATCACAAAAGTGTTTAGTAACCACCTTTTCCATTACTTCTACCTAATGAAGCTTGTGCTTAGTTAAGGATTTATCTCTGAAAGCTATGAAGTAGTTTTAGATTTATATATATTATATTCAATATCTGCTTGGAATTAAACTTACCTGAATATGTCCATAAGATCAAAAGCCCTCTAGCTTTTTTACTGTTGACAGCAATGTAATACAACTGCTTTTGATAAAGCTCTAAGAAAAGAATTAGCTTACAGAAAAACCAACAAAAAATCCAACACAGTTCAAAATTTGGTGTTGCTGTATTTTTTCTTGATTGAAAACTCATTAACATTAGGTAGTACAATTCTATTCTTCCTTGAAGCAAGCCTCTTCTAATGGAAATATTTCACAGTTTATTATTGAGTTAAAAACTAGCAAACAAATACACAAACTAAAAATTACACTTTACACATTAAGGAAAAAGTTATTTTGTTTTGCAAAATGAACATTTATCCCCAAATATTTTTGTTGTGAGAAAGGCATTTTTTCACTGCTCTGTGAGAGGGTTTATTTTTCATTTAGACAGTTAAAATTTCATTAGGCAAAATCTTGTGCGACAAAATCAGTCACACTCTGACATCAGCATGATGGCAAATGCCTTTCTTCCCTGACATAATTTCACATTGCTCACAGCAATGAATGTAGTCAACTCTGCAAATGATTCTTCGGAGGACATCTCAGCCAAATAAAATGAAGAGGGTTTGGGAATCAGAGGAAGGAATAAATAAATATAAAAAATATTCTAAAAGTTGAAAATCAAAGACTTTAACTAGTTTATTTTTTGCTTTTCAGTCTTTCTTGACTGAAAAATTTGCAGGAAAACAGAAGCGTTTGTTACCACTGGCAGTGCTTTCTATGAAATTTCTTCTTTCTGTGATATTAAAACAATATCGATGGAAGACAAAATGATCAGAAATTTCAGAAAGAAAGATATAGCTTCACAAACCTTTGTCTGTGCAGATGCAGTATTGTGGAATGATTCTCCAAATCAATGTCCATGTAAAAAATATCAGTTAAATAAGATTAAAAAAAAAAAACAAAAAACAGATGATAAAGTTTGTTGTGTCCTTTTAGTTACTTTCAAATACTCAACCTGTTAGCATTTAAAAAAGTGTATTTTTTGGATAGCTTATATCTTTATAGTCTTATTACTTATTACTATATGATTATCACTGATGTTTGCAAAAGGGATATTTTTGTCTGTGTATTAGTCTGTGTTGGGGACATTACCTTTAGACCTCTGTGAGAATCTGAGTCACGGCAGATGATTTAAGGATTAAATAACAAATTGTCCTCTTTTTTGAGCTCAGAGATGAAGAGACGTGTGTCTTCAGGCAAGAAGAATCAGTGGAAAATCAAAATGCAAGAGGAATTTGAGGTTGCTTTTCCTACTTCAAGCAATAAATAAAATAGAAAGCTCAAAAGTGTCTAAATAAAATTATTTTTTCTGCACAAGCTCATTGTAAAGTACCTTACTTTCTCAACAGCTTCCTGTAAAGAGATGTACTATACACATGTTAAAAGATTAAAATTTCATAGCTGCAAGTACTACAGAATGTATTTCCAACACATTTTACTAAGAAAATGACAATGTTTTCATGTAAAATAAGCCCTAATTTTTAGACAGTTATAGAATAACTTTTTTTTGCATACATGTACATTGTGTAAGAGTCTGAATTTGATTACTTTATTCCTACATCCTCACAAATGAAGTCATACAGCATTACGAAAAAAATAATCTAAGGTACAAATAAAAATGCGCAGGCATGCTGAAGCTCATTTGATTCAGAAAATGTTGTTAGAAAAAGTTAAGTTGTCAAGCAGAGAGATTAAAACCTCAAAATTTTAATGAGGATTTTAGCAGGAAGAAAAAAAAGGAAAATAAATTAAAACTTAATTGATTGTTCAGAAACATCAACCTGAATGTAGATAGAAATACTCAATAATTATGAGAGCAGAAGGCTTGAAAAACAAGTGATCATGATTTCGGCTGAAAATAGTGTCCTGAGAATGTGCTATGCACATTATCTGAAAATTTGAATCAAACATAACTAATGCTTTTACATTTAATCCTTAACCAAAAGTATTGGGACAGAAGCAGATGGAGACGGATTTGTTACTTAAACTTGAATATACTTTAACCTGAAAGTGGAAATAATTGACTAATCTGTCAAGAAAATCTATTTAAAACCCAACTGTGACATTTAGCTGCTCTTTCAGTGGTAAGTGGAAACACACTTTTGTTGATGTAAGACCATAACACTATTGCACACCTATAAACTCTACATAATTGGAGCCATAGTCTGTAAGTTCTGAATTGCTAAATCACTTTTCAGAAGTAACAATTGTTTGGGTCTTGAAAGGTCAAAATAATTTAATATGAAATTCAAAACTCTCTTCAGATGAAAGTCAGGATGTACCCATAACTCTGAAGGTTTCTGGTTGAATTTTCTCTTTCAGTCCAATTGCTTTTCAAGGGAATTTTAGCATCTTGGAAAGTGTCAGTCAGAAAGGGATGTAATTATTTAGTGTTACATTTAGATACTGAAAGACTCTCCCACTTGAGGAACAAAACAGTTGAGTGTGAAAAGTATTGTTTGGAAAAAGAAATGCTAATTATTAAAAAAAAGAGGAAAATATATCAGAAACATGTAATATAATTCCTTATAAGTAAAGCTCAAGTTGAATGCAATAAATCTGGCTATGAGGCTAAGTCTGCAATTTTTTTTCTGAAAAACATCACTACCTTTGGGTGGAGAATAGCAACAGGGACAAAGTGTCCAGGACGGAGTTTTCAGGGTGAAAAAGCTTGGGGAGATATTAGAAGTATTACTTTGTGTATAAGGTAGAATTAACCTAGAATTAAATTCTTAAGAATACTTGGGTAGTACAACATGCAGATTTAACTCTTCAGTACCCAATGCAGAAGTAATGAACCAGTAATTCAGAGATTGTCTCTAGCCTGATGAACAAAATAAAAATANTTTGGGTGGAGAATAGCAACAGAGACAGAGTGTCCAGGACAGAGTTTCCAGGATGAAAAAGCTTGGGGAGAGATTAGAAGTCTTACTTTGTGTATAAGGTAGAATTAACCTAGAATTAAATTCTTAAGAATACTTGGGTAGTACAACATGCAGATTTAACTCTTCAGTACCCAATGCAGAAGTAATGAACCAGTAATTCAGAGATTGTCTCTAGCCTGATGAACAAAATAAAAATAATAAAACTAATACTAAAACCAATAATAAAACTGCTACTACTACTACTACTACTAATACTAATACTACTAATACTAATACTAATGCTAATACTAATTTTCTCCCAGATAATTTCTTTCCTTAGGAGAAGTAAATGTTAGTAAAATCAAGTAGTGTATCTCTAGTTCTCTTGCATATGGTCTCACCTGAAAATTAAAAGAGAAAATCCTAATAAAATAACAGCCAGAAGCAATCTGCACTGTTCTAGAAACAGAATCGTTTTCTGGGAAGTGGCTGGAAGGACAGTGCCTGGGCTGATCAATCTGTCTGTTAGTAACAGTGACAATCAAGTTTTCAGAGTGATTTTCTGCATACTAACAATGACTTTCCTGCAGTTCTCTAGAGTGGAATATTTTGGATAATTTTATATTTTTATATTTTGAACTCTCTTGATCTATCTCTGCATTTTGAATTATGATCCTTATTTTACTCTACAAGTTTTAACAAGTGAAAAATAATGGAATTATTTAATTGGAAATAGCAGAAAGTTTATACAATACAGAAAAGGATGGACTATGGATTATAATATCTATTCATTTTAGAACTAAAAAATATCAATTATTTCCTAAGAGTAAGACTCAAAATATGTAGCCTGTTATTTAAATATAGACACAAAATATCTCGGTATCTAAAAGCATAACATTTACCCCTGAAAACAACCACTAGTATATATACATAAGAGTATTTTCAGTAGTTACTGCAGCAGCAATAAGTCATGTGTTTGACCAACTGTATTCTTGACTCAGCATGCAAAAAAAAGCTTCTGAAAATACCAGTCTCTTCTAACTTCTGCACTAACTTCATGTTTTGACTTATAAGAGAATTACCTAACTTTAGGTTGCATATCAACAAGCTGCTGCACTTAAATGGACCAAAAAAACTACATTAGAAAAAGCTAGACTGTTTATCACAAAACACTTTTATATGGATAACCTCAACAACCTGCTTTATGTCCAGAGTAGATTTTAGGACAAAACACTTCATGATTAAAACCAACAGAAGGAGTTTAGAAAACCGGAGGTAAACCAATCAATTTTTCTCTGAGATTTCCTGTGTGTGCACAGTGAAGGAGGCTGGGGCACAGTCTTAGGCACTGCCAATTAGCCCTAATGTCAATTTGTCAGAAAGTCTCTTGCTGTCTGGCTCCATTCAACACCTCTCTCCCTCACAATGCAGGCTGAAGGCAGAGTGAGGGACAGCACATACCAGAGGTTATTCCTCTGCATAGATAAGGCCTCTCTATTCTGTGACAGCATATTAACCCAAAAGATGCTCAGGGTGCCCTTTTGCCCATCACATAAAGGATCCTTGGTGCTGAAGAATGGCACAAGCAAAACAACCATTCTTAGTCCAGCACTGGAAATATCTTTGTGTTTGGTTTTGAGGTTTTCCTGGAAGGAGTTCACAAAACAAAACAAACCAACCACAAAACATAAAACTCAAATCATCAAAATAAAGCATTGTTAAGTAAATCGAATTTCAAACTAATCTAATGAAGGGATTTGACTTCTGTTTCAGCTGGTGAATAGTTTTCACTTCAGAATACAGGCAGAATTCAGTTACCTTACACATAAGCATTCACTTTCATTTCAGAAGAACCTGGGTGTCTCAGGGGTGCTAAATCTTTAATGCATGTTCCATGTGAGCACTTTGGATATTTAAGGTCTCCCAAGTGGTTCTGGAGCCTACGTGGAGGCAATCAAATGTAGCCTGCTTTCCTAGCTATTTATGCAGCAGCATTTCTGAAAATAACCTGTTGCACACAATCAATCTTCACTTGTCTTCTCTCTACATCTGGTGAAATATGAGGCATTTTACCTCCTTTTCACTGTTTTCTGCTTAAATATTCTCATATACACTGTACTGTGAGGTCATATCTTCAGGTTACAAGAATAGTTCATCAACCCTGAACTGCCTCGCCCACAGGCCTCAGAGATATCCTCCTGTAAATTATTCAAGGGCATTTATTGTCCACTTCTATCTCACATCGAAAAGGATATGACTAAAGGAAGGATTAAACTTTTGGGCTGTCATTTTTTCCTATTATTGACAAGGTTCACATCACTCTGCCTTTCTAGATAAAATTTTCTTCTCCCCAACGTCTCTCTCCACTTCCATCTCTTTCAACATGAGTAGGAAGAGATGGGTCATTCACATTTTATCTTCCAATGCCCACTGATTTTCTCCTTAGGTGCCTGGCATTATCTCCCAGACCCCTCACTGCTCCACAGCTGACACGTAGAGGTGCTGACTGCAATCAGACCCCAGCAGTACCTTTGTTGAGGAATGCAGTACAGATGAGAAGGAAAGAGATTTTTCTTGGACACGCTGCTTCCATACCAGCAGCAACAGGGAGGTGACAACCTCTGTATGAATACACTTCTTTGTGTCCCTCAATCACAGGAAAAAAGTGGCATACTTCATTTTCAGAGAGAATCAAGGGTAATCTTCACTCTTCATCTACATAGTGTAAGCAAAGGACTCAATTCCTTTGGAGCAAAGGAGCAAAGTATCTCCAGGATAATTATATTTCCAGGAACATAAGGAGTCATTCAATGCCAGAAGACAGTGAAGGCACTGGACAAAGCAAAACTATTTCTCATCTTATCTCTAAACCATCTGAAAACAGGTATACAACACAGAGCTCACTGCTGGGTATCAGTGAGATGAGGTGAAGACTCACAGAATCTAGGTGAAACCAGGTGAGGACTTTCAGCTTTGTTTTTCCACAAAAATCTCCTTCCTTATCTATGTCACCCTGTATAGTAGGCAATATGTGAACACCACTGAAATGTGTCAGAAAAGAAACCATCAATTCTGTCCCATTACATTAGTTTTCAAGTCAGAAGTGAGGGATATCACCCTAGACACTAGCACAGCTGACCTAGATAGAAGAAACAAAATATATATTTCAATGCATTTTTCCTTTAAAAGTTGTAAGTGTGAAAAATTTAAGAGAACTAATTAAAATTACATTTACACAGACCAAGCCAGGACATGCATTCAGAACATTTAGAAGTTAAGCATAGAAGACAATTTTTCTTTAATACTGGAAAATCTAATTACTTGTTTTAATAGGAAATATAAAAACAAAGTGTATGTGATTTTTTATGCTTTTCACGAAATTTAAGACACGTAGAAGTATATATCAAAACGTAAATAAAGGATGTGGAAGGATTTTGTGCCTTTTTTACAGGGAAGTATATTCATTATGTCTATTTATAATATTGATAATATCCTGAATTAACCAGTGAGTCATAATGTTTTTCTCTTCTTAAACTGGTTGCATTTTTGAGAGTTGCATTCAAATGGCAAAGAGAAAGGAATACATATTTCTGTCTCCATTTCTTATTTTCTTCCAGAAATAATTAAACTCCCAATTTCTGTGAGAATACAGACTTTTTATCAAAAGTCAGAAGGAGTGCCAAATGTGGAAGCAATCAAGAACATACATTAACATCAAAATAAAGTTTCTTATTTTTATTTTGTACTAGTAAAAAAATTGAGCTGTACCTACGCAGTTAGCAATCAAGCAAATGAAGCTTATTAAACATGTTTTTTCATTAAGAATGGATTGTGAATAATTCTTCCCATGGTTTAAAGATTAAAAGAATAAATTTATTAGGGCACTACAGCAAATGACTTCTGCTGATAGAAGTTTAGCTGTTGTTGCTTTCCTTTGTTGTGTATGGTTAAAGAAGAGCTTCATTAAAACACATCAGAATTCCTGAGACATTTTTGTATTTTTCTCTCTTATTTATGTTATCTCTTACCACTAAATAATTTAAAAAATAGTATTATTTTATCTTTTTTATCTGTATTAAGTATGTCATCCTACTTTTCCAATATAACTGACATGAAATCTAAGTCCCACTGCAATACTATATAAACTGTTAAATTAGGGCTTAAATGGCACTGATTTCCAGCTCTTATGCAGTCCCTCTGCACAGAGGGAGGGAAATCAAAGACAATTTTACTCTGTAGGATTAGAATTTTATCCTACTAATTAATTATTTTGAGATTTAGAGACTTTTACTGTTGGTCACTGACCATCCTGCTGTGCAGTTTGCTTCTATGCATTTGTTCTCTTAACTGATGTTTTTACAAATAAAATAGCCTTAACTAATAATTTTAAATACAGCAATACATTTCCTACAGTATATATATCTTATATAGATACTCTGCAGTCTTCTGTTGTATTCTAATGTTTTATATTGGTGTTGAAAATTCTGCAATTAGTCACGATGTCAGTCCACAAGGCATGAACACATAAATGATCTCACTTTAGAGCCCAGTGGGATTTTTTCAATGCTGTGTTAATTGTAATTCAGATGCATTCTCTAAGACATTAACATTTTCATAATTGATGTCAGTTTCTCAGCACATAAACAGGAAAGTAAAGATATTGCTTGCCTATAAATACCTGCAAACTTCCTGAAAGTAGCATGATTTATGTCAGTACATGGATGCCTTGCTGCTATCTTTGCACTGCACTGCTGTAGAAAAACAATCCACTGTATTGTGGTGCACTCAAAGCCAAAATGAACATAGTTAATTGTCAGCCAGATTATAGGAGCTAAAGAAGAGGCAGCCATATTTTCTTCTTCAGGCACAGGAATATGGGTATTCTTTTTATCTTTATAAATTTTTTTAAGATTTCAACGATCTGTGTATTCAAAGACGTTAAGAAAGATGAGATAAGGAGAGAAGAAATCTCTTAGTGGTCCATTGTGATTATACAGCCTGGATGTCAAATTATATATTTCTAAGCTTCCTTCCTTTATTTACTATACTTTTGAAGAAAAAACTTAGATAGGTATTTTTTCAAAAAAGATGGGGTAAAGTATGAATTCCTCAATACATAAAATCTGAATTTAAACTTTTAGATAAGACCTATTATTAAAGATTGCAGTATTACTGACACTCTGTTCCTTCTGAACCTTACTCAGCTCCTGCCTACTTTTCCCTAAGACACTTTATTTTCAGGCTGGAGGCCTCTCTAAAAACCTGTCTGCAGGGCTCTTTAATTGAACCAGTTTAAGGTAGCGAGTCAAAGTAAGAAGAGTGGAAAGTATAACAAAACTATTTTTCATTTTTTCCCTTAAAAGGCTGTTGTGATGCTTGAGCAAACTGCTAAATATGCACATTGCATGTCTCAAACAGTCATTAAAAAATAGATGTCATTTTTATGTCTCATGAGTTAGAGGGAACTTGGGAATCATGCATGCTTGGGTGGCTGGACTTTCTAATATATTTCTTTTTTCCTGGTGCTCGTAATATATAGGCATGGCTTTTAAGGAGTTCGAACAGAGGTCTTTGCTCTGTTCCCTATTTTTCCCTGTTTATCTTTCCCTGTTCTGTCTGCCAGCCATCCAGTGAGCTGTGGGACTATTTGTGCTATCAACTTCTTCCCTCATTTGATTTCAGTTCAGCCTATACTTCCAAAAAATTTAAACAATAATGAAAGGAGTTCATATTTTTTCCCACAGATTCATGTTTTGTTTCATTATGAAAACAAAACATAATAGAGAGTTTTGAACTCTGGAAAGGCAGGACAAAATGTGGCCTAATATTTTCCTTACTATATTACCACTGAAATTTTTCTATCTGTTAATTAATGAAATTTGGCCATGAGTAACTTATTTCAGAACACTCAACAGCATAGCTCTGACTGAGAAAACTCATTTTATAAGCTACTTTCTACTTGACCTTTCTACCTCTTAAAATTTCAAAATAATGGTTTAATTCCTGGATTTATTTTTTTGCTTTAAACAAGATCAAGTCTATTATAAGTATTTAAATCTAGTCATTTGTTTTACATGTTGCTGTGCTTTTCCTGAAAATAGAAACAGAGGATAAAATCTCTTCAGGCAACTAAACAGATCAGGATTTTTATCAGTATGAAAATATCATTATTCACATAGTTCCAAATTACGAAAACTTTTGAACCTGGCTGTAATTTAAAATCTTACTTTACTGCAGTAGTCACTGGAAGGGAATTTTAGATTTGTCTTGCAGTTCTTTTTCTTGTTAAGTAATGTGTGCTCATTTTCTATCTGAAATTGTCTATTTTCATATTGCAGCCATTAGAATTTCTCACATTAAAGATTCTCTTATTATTTGAATTCTCTTTTCTGAAACAGTTATAATCTATGACCATGGCACCATATAAACTTGATCTGCTGCCTTTTGTCAGTTGTCAATATCAACTTGTTTAGCTCTATCACTAAAGCTAATAGATTCATATGATCTAGAGTATAGCAAACAGGATTTGCATTATATCCATACTGACAAAAAGCACATCTCAGAAAAAAACATTTTAGCATTCTTTGTTTACTTGTTCTGCTGAAAAAGGCAGAAAATAATTTCTGTTATAATGCCATTCTGCTTATTTTTGTTATTATCTTTTACACCAAGAACTAAAAAAATCCATTAGCGTGTCTAAAGAGGAGTCATCTTTTTGACATAATCACATGGAAATCACATTTGTCTGTACAAATGCAAGCTAGAATGACGTAGAAATATCAGCAAAGGGAAGGTCCTTTTCATCTTTATTGGTTTTAGATGCATGTGTCAGTGACAATATATTCATTCTATCATTTGACTTCTATAATAAAAAATTAAAGATTCCCTAAAAAAGAAACGGTGAAAAATATGCATGTCAAGTGGTTTTGGGAAGATGAAAGCACCATTAAAAAGATTGCCTGTCTATATTGAAGGCAAAATTTATAAGCAATCAGAAGCCTTCCTGAAATAACATGAATTAATGAAATAATTCCTATTGAAATTTTCCTATAGATAAGCATTCATTGGAAAGAGATCACAAATGAAGCTTCACTTTATGTACTTTCTAGGAAAAGATGCAATATTTCAAGGAAGACCTCTTTCAGTTTCTTCTGTCATGGCAGCCTTACCTTTTTTTTGGAGTACTTAAATTGTCTTTAAGAGCCAAACCTGCTCTTTAACGTAAGGCACCGGTCGTATGAGATATAACAAATAATGTGGAGAATTTTGCAAGGCACTGTAGCATGAACCTTTGCTAGCTCCCAGAATAATTAGAGGCTTAATTGTCAGGATACTGACATCTGGATTTCAGTCCCTGCTTAAAGACTACTTGCTAATCTATATAGAGTTACTTCCAGATAGCCTAAAGTTAGAATATGCTCTGACACTGGGAAATGCAGTATTGAGTCTCATCATGCTGAATTAGATACTGAACTTCTCCCTCTTGTGTCTGCTCACTGCCTGAAAATTGAAAGCTTTTGCTTGCAACTTTATGGATTTTTTTTTTTCAATCCTTTGGTTTTATTTCAAGTATTTTAGGTTCAATATTTATTGCCAGAAAGAATGGAAAGAAACATATTGGACAAAAAAATTTTCCCAGACAAGAAAAAAGGGATATAAGTCATCCTACATGAATTTTCTTCTCAGCCTTATGATTTTACAATAAACTAAAGAACAAATTACTTTCAAGTAGAGTAATTGCTTGAATCCCTTCTCTGTATTACAATAATGTTTTTTTCTGTCCCTACCCACTGAAAAAAAACCAAAACATAAAAATAAATCAAACCACTGAAATGAAAGAAAGGCCAATACCCATTTTATGCCATGCAGGTATCTCATCACAGCAGACCAAAATGCAGCTTTGGGGGCATGACCACTTTCTGCTCTCTGTAAACTAGTTTGGCACCACAATGAGAAAACAGAGCTAGAAAATTACTCATCCAGATGCATACTGTAATATTCATAATACTCCTGGTGCTATATTTTGGATTGTATTTTGTGCATTTTGTGATGATATTCATTACTTAAAAACAATCAGATTTGAAATATCCAATATATTTTTTTTTTAATGTGGATGTTGTGATATGGTTTATGGAGTTAATAAGATTTTATTGGCAAATAGATTTATTAGAGATCTAAGGCCTTATGTGTGGTATATTCAGGCCATGCTGTCTTTCTCTTCTGTCTATCAAATCTATAAATAACAAAGAGAATGATTACTATTCAAGCTTGAAAAATGTTTTTCCAAAGGCTTAACTTGGAATTTCAGCCAGATTGAAATAGATGTGCTAAGTAGGTGGGACAAAGGGCGGAAACATTAATCACCAGCAAAAAAAATTTACCACCAACACCACCAAAAAAAAAAAAAAATAGAGAGAAAGTGAGTATCTCATTTCAGGAATTATATTCATAGAAAAATCTGAAAGAGAATAATGCCCATTCAATTTTTCTTCAATAATGTAAACACACGTGTTGAAAAACTCATATCAATATAGAATGATTAAGATTATTAAACTGTATTTTTTTAACTTAATGTCTTTCTATCTTTATTTAGTTATGTTTGCAGATGAATCTCATTCATATAATTATTTTCAATAAAAAAGAAAATTTGTTTAGCAGCAAGACTGAAAAGATAGAAAATTCATTGAATCTGTTATAGGTTATTGCTGGTCAGTGTCTTTGTTCACTTGGATTTTTCTTTTCTAATTAGTAACTTAAAAAAAAATCAAGTGTTTTCAGGTTCAGGGAGTTTTATTATGTTTAAAAATAGCACAGTGCAGACATAAAAGAACAAAGCAGCCCCGCTTTCACAGACACAGTTTAGGATGTAATCAAACAGCAAGCTCTAAAGGAACACCTGCACTGAAACCTTGCCCACCTCCTCCTCCTCGTTCTCCACTGGCAGCAGGCCTGATCTGGCCTGCCAGCTCCCATCCGCAAGCAAGGACAGCTGCGGCAGAGGAAGAAAGCTCATCTTCATCAAAACACTCTTTGAAGCTCTTCTGAGGATAAACATTCTTCATTTATTAACAGCTTAATGCTTTGATAAAAGCTCACTTTGTTAAGTAGTTTGCCTTTCAAGAGCTGCCCACGTAGATATTTGCATGACGTTCATAAGGGCTGTAGGACAACATGGGATTGCCGGAAATATTGTCTAAGGCAAAGAAATAAAAACAGAGACCATATTCCTACAAGAAAAAGAGAGGAAAAAATCAAAGGAAACTTATGTTCAGCAGGCTTTACCATTTTCTGATTTATCATAGTCCTGTTATTAAGTGCCATTATGTATAATACTAAAAACCTGTCTGCTAAATGCAAAGGAAAGTTTAATAGGGTGTATGCAGTTGTACCTAGAAGAAAACAAAAATACAATTAGGATTTCAAACCCAGCACTGCTTATAATAATGATCACTTGCACATACTGGAATAAAAAGAAGCGNAAATACAATTAGGATTTCAAACCCTGCACTGCTTATAATAATGGTCACTGGAATAAAAAGAAGCAAAATATTGGAATAAAAAGAAGCAAAACAAAAGTTACTGCTTTGTCATAAGTCATATAACTGGTTTAAGTACAAAGTTCTCCCAGTTTCAGAGAGTGACTAAAATTCAGCACGATATGAATTCACAAATAAAACATCTTATATGTTGTAAATCACTATTATATCTTTCCACAGTTGCCTTTAAAGTACTGCTGCTGCCTTCTTATCAGAGTGAAGCTGAAAGACTGCAACACCCCAAAGTGACTTTGCAATTGACAGTCAAGTGAGACTATTCAACTGCATGAACTAAATCTTTTGCTTTATTTTGTTAGATAATTATTCCTTTCTATTCTAAGCTGGGTAACAGACCAAAGTAAAATCAGAAAGCAAAATATGTGGCCTACCATTGAAAAAAAAACCACTGAAAGGACTCAGAACTGAGGAATTTAATGGAAGGCCCACCACAGGAAGAAATGGGTAAAAACATCTATTGAAGTATTTTGTTACAAGTCCATAGGAAGTCAATTGAATTAGGGCCACAAAGATGATTAAGCACTGAAGCATCTTTCACATGCTTCACATGTTTCTTTTTTTCCTACTGAGTAAAATTAGATCGACAGGTAATAGACAATAAAATAAAACTTTTTCCCTCTCCCTTTTGTATCTGAACCTCCAAAACATATTCAAGTTTTGTATATAGGGAAAAATATGATCTACTTAGAAAAATTGCATCAGATATATTTAGTTCCATAGACAGTAAAAATGGTTAATGTCTGAGATGCTAATCTTCCTCATAACAGGTATAACCATTGGGGTTGTAATAAACATGAATATGAATGAAGATTAAGTTAAAGTTTAACAGACTAAATATTTTTTGAGAAAATAAACCCAAAGCATTTATTTCAATGAAAGATTTCTTTATGTTTTCATTACAAAATATAAATAATAATGAAACATCTGATTTTCACTATTACTACTACTATAAAAAAAAATAAAAAAGGTTTGTTTTATCACCTAAAAGATACCCTCCCTGGGAAAATATTTATAGAGTGTCTTCTCATTCCCAGAAGGAAACACCATAGTTAATTTATAGCTTTCACTCTCAAAATAAGAAATTCTGTTCATTCAGCATTTACACAGCTTTTAGGTCTACTACAGATGGAGTCAACCCTATCACTAATTTAGCACACTACTTGTATTTTGTTAATGTTGCTTTTGGCATGGGTTCATGGTGTTTCATATACCTGGGAAGAAAAATAAAGCTACTGAAGTAATTTATATGGTAAACAATCTAATATCTCTCTTTCTAGCATGAAAAAAATACCTTGATAATGTCTCCTTCTTAATGCGTTTTTCCCTAAAACTAATCAACATTTCTCACTAAAACAATACTTTAACATTCTTTAAAATCATGTGTGTCCATTTTCGTCATTTTTATTTGTATTAAAAGAGGTAACAAAAGTCAAAATTAATAATACTGCTGTGAGTTGCTTTGGGGATGGTCTGGAGGTATTTAGTTGTGAGGGTCAGTAATTATTACACTGTTAGTTAGAACCATGCTCAAGGAAGGCACAAATACACGATAGCAGCAGGGAATGTGTTCCCTCTGCCTTTCAGTAGCAAACATTTAAAGGCAGAGCACTGCACTTTCTTTGTAGTAGACAACAAACTCAAATGGAAAATACCGATAAGAAAAAAGATCCTGAAGCCTTTCAGAGATTTCTTCTGGCTTCTCAAAGCTTTCCAGAGGGATCTGGAAGTCTGGAGATAGACAGAAGTGTTGGAGTACATTAATGTCTTTTTTTGCCAAGTATTTCACAGAATGTAAACTATGTTTTCTATGATGGACCAGTAAATCATAAGAAGTTTGAGGCATTAGGTACCTTTTATGCAATAAAATATAAAATTATTATAATAATTGCAACGATTATTATCTCTTACACTTTAATTTTACTTTCATTGAATGACAAAATATGATATAAGTAAATTTTGTGCTGGTACAGCTCAGGATTACAAGGCAATGCAAGGAGAAGAAAGGAGATAACATAAAAAAATACAAGCAACACACAAATTCAGAGCAGGGAAGCAAAGACTATCAAATCACTTCAAATGAGGATTTATAGTGATTTTTTGCACTTCATGGAGCTAATAATTAAGATAAATATCTAGAAAATAGTTTCCAGCTTCCGCATACTTACCAGGCATATGAAGAATAGTTTGAAGCAAGACTTGCATATATGTGTATACATATGCTGATTATCCTCTTTGAGCCTTACTGACTTTAAAGAGACATTCTCTTTGAGTAAGGTTTCCTGCTAGTGATTACTGCGAAAGTAGTCTGATTTTTAAGATGCAGAAAATATACAGAAAATAAAAAAATGACTGATGGATAACAAAAAAAGAATTATTCATGAAGCAGCTAGAGAGAATGTGCAGTACTTGGTAGCATCAAATTTTCTTCTGACACATAACCTGAATCTACAGGGTAAGAATATTCCTTGAGTTTCCAATACAACAACATAAACTAGTTTAAGTGATTTCTTATTAGATTTGTTCCTGAATATAAAATTTTCCAAATCAAGAAAGGTTATGGGAAAGAGCTTACCTATTCTCATTTCATTCTTTATTCCTAAGGTAGATTTGTTTAGTTGAAATTCAATAGAAAACTTGCTAATTTTGTAACTGCTAAACAGTTTTACCGGAAGTGTATCAAATATTGCACAAACAGTGATAGAAGAGATGGATTTACTTTCTGAAACTGCTTCTGCAAAGTCAGCTTTATCTCAGGGACAGTTAATTTCAATCTACTGACACCTCTTTTTTACATACCATTGTCAGTAGTCAGCTACTTTCATTCACTTTTCTCTCTCTTTCTTACACTTGCTCCTCTCTGATCCATCTTGATCCATTTTTTTTCCTTTTGACTTTTCCTCTAGGCACTCCACAGTGTCGCACAAATGACCACAATACCCTTAAACTGTCCATAATAACATTTGCACAATTACCTAGTATTTTTCCCCTGCAACCATAATATGCCCTATCTCCCATATTTCATTAGCACTCTTCAGACTGCAAGGCTTTCTGGAGACAGCAGATTTGCTCTCCTCAGTGGGTTTTGTACCAAGGCAAGAAGCAGCTCTTTGACAGACTAGGGAGTTGGTGATTTGGGTGCACAGGCCCTCACCAGATTAGAAGGTCTCCTCTGCCCATCACTGCTCTTTTTGTCTCCCTGGCATCTGTGTGCAGTGACTAGCCCTTAGTGCAATCTTGCAGTATGACAGAAGAAGCTGATTGCAGGAGATCAGCCTGAGGTGGAGGATTGTCAGCACTGGAAAATGTTTATAACCCTGCTGTATGAAAGAAAGTTGTGAAACATGTTGTAAGAAAAGTGGTATCAACCCAGAAAAAAATGCATTATCAAAGACCTTGAAGTGTGTATTTTCACAAAATATTACAGCAAGGTAAGTTGCAGTAAAGACCACACTCTCCCCACAATAAATTTCTTAAAGGGCAAGAAGTGTAAATGATAAGTCACGTCCCACTAAGGGTAGCTGTGGGAAGTTCTTTTTAAAAAAGGATGCTCTAGGACATAATTAAGCCAAATGAGGCAAATATTATATGTGAGAATCATTTCTTGGTAATGAAAAGTGTGTTGCCTACTAAAGAAGAACAGGAAAGGCAGAAAAGGATGAAGGAAAAAAAAAAAAAGAATAAGAAGGGAAGCAGAGGGGAGACAGAGAGAAAAAGCAGACATCGCCACCAGAAGGTGGGGGAGGGCTGTTGCCATCCAGCTGCTCCTGGGGAGTTGTGGCTGCACGGACACAGCTCCCGTGGGGATGGACAGACGGACACGGGGGGTGAGGGGCACTGGGGCAGGAGCTGCAGAGCCCCAGAGCACAGCAGTGGAGCAGGGCTGGAAGCAAGATGTTAGATAATAAGAATCTTTCATATTTCATTGAAAGGGTTGTAAAACATTGGAACAAACAGCCCAAGAAAGTGGTGCAGTG
The DNA here is from genome assembly GCA_013397245.1 of Thryothorus ludovicianus. Classification (NCBI taxonomy): domain Eukaryota; kingdom Metazoa; phylum Chordata; class Aves; order Passeriformes; family Certhiidae; genus Thryothorus; species Thryothorus ludovicianus. The sequence continues at coordinate 258,155 of VZTB01006261.1, read as the reverse complement.
ATCAGGCCTGGAAATATTCAAAAAGCAGAGGGTAAGGCACCCAAGGGTGTGTTTTAATGAACGTGGTGGGGTGTGGTTGAAGCTTGGACTTGATGATTCCAGAGGTCTTTTCCAATCTTAACCAATCTCTGATTCTATGAAAACTGAATCTGAGATTTGGATTTCCTTTTTGCACATTCTCATTATGTGTGCATGGCACAGCGTAGCTTTCGAAAAGGAGAGAGATTTTAATCAAAGAGAAGGGCTGCCAAGTGTACTGCATAGAAGTGTATATTCAAAATGTAAATATTGAACTATTTAAAATTTCATTAGTCATATTTATTATTGCCTTAAACCAGAGGTCAAAGCCTGCTATGTTTGCATTAAATTAATTTTTAGCTTAAAAGTTTTTTTTTTTCATTATTTTTACCTAAATTTCTTTCAATTTTTTAGAAATTTCCTTATTAGCTGAAATTGCATTTGCCAAAAAAATCCCTCATGAATGTAGGAGAAAATTTTGTTATACATTTTGTTATACATTTTGTTATACATTTTGTTATACATTTTGTTTTCTATGAAGAATACTCTGTAAAATTTGAGTTAAACTAGAATTTGAATAAACACAGAAAGTGCAAAAGAAAGAATAAAAATAAGACGATCAGAATTATAATAATTACAGTAGCATTTATGTTCTGTTTTGACTTCACTAAAGTATTCAAAAGACCTTTCATTCATTTTCTTTCATACAAAATTTCATGGTCAGCATTAAAATTAAATTAGATTATGCCATACAGACTGTCTAATCTTGATATTAAGCAAAAAATTCAATTCATCCTTTTTCCTTCTTGCTGTTTTTTTTCTGTATACAAGGCAATGGAGAGAACTGATTAGACAAGACAAGAAAATAAAATACTGATAAAAATGTGTCAATTTAAAATTCAATTAATAGGATTCTTTTACACTCTTCTTTGAAATACAAGAATGATTAGTTTGCGACCTTCATTTACACTGTATGGAGTATGTACATGTTCAAGGAAAAGCAAAGAAAAAAAATCATAGCATGACAGCCATCAAATTTTATTAATTTATTTCTTATATGATCTTGTAAATATCTTGAAAATGACTGTGATGTCTACATGAATCAAAGTATTTCAAAGTTTTTTCAGGTTTTCAGATGCCCCAAGTCACNAGAAAATAAAATACTGATAAAAATGTGTCAATTTAAAATTCAATTAATAGGATTCTTTTACACTCTTCTTTGAAATACAAGAATGATTAGTTTGCGACCTTCATTTACACTGTATGGAGTATGTACATGTTCAAGGAAAAGCAAAGAAAAAAAATCATAGCATGACAGCCATCAAATTTTATTAATTTATTTCTTATATGATCTTGTAAATATCTTGAAAATGACTGTGATGTCTACATGAATCAAAGTATTTCAAAGTTTTTTCAGGTTTTCAGATGCCCCAAGTCACTCTTGTCACTCTAGGAATTACTTCTATAACATGAATGTTCTTTTTTCAAACAAATCAGATAATCTAAAAACATTATCTGTCAGAAAATTACAAAAATTCAACTTGCATTTATTAAATGCATATCTAACAAAATATGTGGAAAAATATCAAATTAGTAAGATTTTCACTGTTTCTCTATCATTCAATATGTGAAATTCAAATTTAAAAATCCATAGTAACCTCTGTTACTTGGGAATTGTGTTTGTATAATGAAGTAGAAATAAGAAACTTGAAAAAAATTTAAAATATAATTTCTTCACAGACATGCCTTGTAGACTCTTAATAATTGTTTAAAAGTCAAATAAAATGAAATTTTATAGCAATTGAAGAAAAAAGATGACAAAATATTCTTTACAGTGTTAAGAAATTATGAATATAAAATAATAAAATACAGATTTTGATAATGTCACCACGTTTGACTTATCTTGCATGAAAAGGTCAGAGTCAGAGTAATTTGTAAGATTCAAATGAAGTCTCAAGACATATAGGGCAGAAAATTCAGTAGTTCTTTGGTTATATTAAAAGGTTACTTGTTCATAGGCAGAAAATGTATCTTTAACTTTGACATGTTGAGTGCACAAGAGGTGTTCATAACAGAAATTGTTCTTTTAACCAGTAAATTTTCTGGATATAAAGGGTAGATCAATGATATAAAGGAGATTTTAAAACAGTTACAATTAAAAAAAACAAAAAAACAAACCCACAGTTTTAGAAACAAAACAAACACACACACAAAATAAAAACAAAAACAACAACAAAAACCAAACCAAACAAAAAAAAACCAAAAATCTAAACAACAAACTGAAACCAAACTCAAGATGATTTTTTGTGCCTTATATTTAAATCTGTTTCTGAGAGTAGTGAATCTATTCTTACCCATGTCTAGTAACTGTAAATTATGTAAGAACTGAAAAGAAGGTGGAACTACTTGTTTATAAATATCTGTATTTTGAAATGTGTGATGTGAACTACAACTAAATTTTATTTCATATAACTAAAAGAGTAGAGGAAAAAAATAATCATGTAAGGCATTTTTCATATGATGCATAACAGATAAAATTCACTACTGTTTATTGCACCTCCAAGAACTTAATGTTTCCTAAGCCTTAACATAGGATATTACAAATTTTTTTGCATTTAGCGCAAGAAACCCGTTCCCAAAAGTGAAGATTTGCACTCTAATCATCTGCTATTCTACTCTACAAGACACTGCCTGGACTTTCATGTTCAAGAAAAGGTGCTGAGATCCAAGAAGTGATGCCCCAGGAAAGAGAATGGAGGTCAATGAGATGTTTCAGCCAACAGGGATAGGATTCAGCTCTGCAGATAGAAAATGCCACCTGCAGTGGCCCAGGATGGGCAGATGCAGCATGGGACCTGAGAGGCACCATCTGAGATGCTCCAGTTGCTCCTCTAACAGAGTTTGGGTGCAAGTTTGGCAGTACTGATGTAATTTCTATTGACAATTAGAAGATCTTAGGCAGTTAACATTCACATACATTGCTGGCACATAATTTCAATATGAAAAATTGTAAATGAATACCACCATTAAAAATCTTCTGCAAGGGAGAAGCTCAGAAGGAACAAGGCAATAACAAAGGTTCTTAGCGTAGGGTAATTTTTTGGATTTTTTTTTTATTTTTATTTTGTAGGGAGGAAACATCATGACTGTATCAAATCAAGAATATATAATACACATAGCTTAAACCCAAAATTTAGTAAACTCAGTCTTCAAAGATCTTATTAGAAAGATTAATGCTCTACAAAATTTTATCAAGAATGTTGCAAAACCTTGAAATCTTTCTTCCTAAAAGAATTATGTTCATTTTAAGGAAAGTATTTCTGCATTCCTGCAATGCTTCTTTTAATGACTCTTGCCCTGGGTATTGGGACAGAGAAGACATTTGCTAAAAACCTGAAATAAAATCCTGCAATATGGCTGGTGAGAAAATTCAGTTGTATGTATTCATGGTATGGTAATATTAGAACAGAAGATCTGCTGCCCTGTATCAACAGCCTGATCCAGTTTGGTTTCTGATACTAAAGTGTATAATTGCTTTAAAGGAGGAAGACATTGTATAATGTCTTCTCCTGGTCTATATGTTAACCTTTGAAGAAAGGATTATTCAGAGCCTTGGAACATGAGTTTTTTGTAGTATTAACATACATTACTGTCTGTTTATTTGTGCAGCCATAGATTTCCTTGATATTTATATAATACCTTTAAAATCTGATTAAATTTACAGTTGTGTCAAAATCTTGTTGGAATGAGTTTAATCATTCTGTTATATGAATAAAATATGAATTTATTTCTCCTTTAAGTTTCCTATGTTGAAGCATCTCTTACTATTGTGTATGAGATAAAAAAGGTTTTCATACGTATTCTCTTGCTTATGTCTCCTTTCAGTATAAACAATTTCACAAACTTTTTTCAATCCTTTCTACAGATGAAATATCAATAACTAGCAAGAGCTGGAGAGCGAAAGAGCAGAATGTAGAAAAGAAAGCAACAAGCTGATCTTAAGCTATTTCTTGAGGAAATCATAAGTCAATAAAACAATAAGCTTTCAACCAAAGCTGTCCCAGCCATCAACCAAGTGCCATGCAGCCACCCTGTTACTTCCTCCCTCTGGCTCTCACAGTGGGATGGGGAGGAGAATGGGGAAATGAGTAAGACTTGTGGGTTGAAATAAGAACAGTTTAATAATTAAAACAAAATAAAAAATATCCTTAGTAATACTACTATTACCAATAATAATAATAATAATTCCAATGCAGAGAGAATGGGGGGTAGAGACAGTGAGAATGGGAGGATTAAAACCCAAGAAAGGCAAGTGATACTCAACACCTGCTGGAGGACATCCAGTCTGTCCTGGAGCAGCAATCAGTTCCTCTCAGCCAACACACACATATATGTGGTTCATATACTGGATATGACATTCTGTGGTATGAAATATCCCTTTGGCAGTTTACTTGAGCTATCTAAGCTATGGTCCCTCCTGGCTCCTTGTGCAGCTCCTCACTGACAGAGCATGGAACACTGTAAAGTCCTTGACTTTAGAGTAAGCACTGCTCAGCAACAACCAAAATATCAGTGTGTTGTCAACACTATTCTCATAATAAAGCTAAAAACCCTGCACTTGCCATTAGGAAGAAAATTATCCCAGTGAAAACCAGGTTTTGTGTTAGAGAAATAGTTGGGGGAAACAGCTGCATTTCATCTGCCCTGAAATTTCAAAGTGACGTATAAAAAGTACTTCCTCATTGTCCAATTCATGGATGAGAGAAGTAGGATGTAGAAGTGAAACCTTCACATCTCGTGGTCTCTTCCTGCTTCTAATCCCCCTGCCAAGGTAACAGTGGCTAGCAAAATAGTGATTGCTGTCAGAAGCACACCCATAGTCCCACACTGACAGTACCTGAAATTAACATAAGGTCAATAGAAGTTACAGAGAAAAAAAACTTGTCCTACCCTCTACACCTCCAATACTGCTGTGATAGGACAAGACATTGAAGGAGAAAACTTCACTCTTTTCAGTTTCCCCCCACTTCTACCTGTTTTTCCTCATATTCCCATGACAAAGCTATAAAACTATCAGTGGTATATTGTGCCCTGCACATACAACAGGTGGCTCCACTGCCCCTATCTCTATCCTACTTCATGTAAGTCTTGGAAAATTAATAAGGAAAAAATAATGAAGAAGCATTTATCAATTGTACAAATCTGCAATATGTTTAGTACTACATTTGGTTTATACCATAGTCAAAGTCACAAGTTTATGTTTGTTGTTTTATATTATTTTTCTCTTATTAGAAAATGATTTTTACTTTAATTGTTGAATTATTACTTGTGGCATCATACCCTAAAAGGAGAAGGGAACATACAGGTGCATAGATGTTTGTAGTTGATAAGGGACAGAAACAGTCAGAGAGTCTGCAAAAGCTTACAGAGTTTTATTGGTAAATTAAACATTTGACATGGAAATTAAGATATTCTCTTTTCTTATAGCATAAGCACACAGCAATGGGTTTTGAATAAGGGATAGGGTGAAAGAGAAGGGAGATTAGTGAGAGGGAAAGAGAAAGAGGAAGAAAGCAAAGATCATCATTCCTGGCTCCAGTATCAAACTAGATGATGAGTTCAGAGTCCTGGGATGTATGGCCAGGCCTCATAGGAATACCCAGGAGATCAATTTCTCATTGTGCAAATTTGCTACCATGCACAATTCATTCTTCTAGACCTTTTGGGAAACAGGTCTGAAGCTTCAGGGGTCATGATCTGCCCTCTACTTGTTCGCCCTTTTGGTAGACAGTCCATGGTGGCTTTTTGACTCATTCCTGTGCTTGCATTGTATTGTATTGTGCTTTTCTCCAGGGGCCAGATAAAGGACATTTGTCACAGAGAAGTGCTGTCCTACCTCTGCACTGCCTGTTTCTCCAGCCACATCCTGTTCTTTGTCCCAGAGGGTTCTTGTCAACAATGCTGGTTGGCTCCACAGCTATCTGGCTATCTGTGTTTGAGGCATACATATTTTCCTCTTACCTTGTAGGCATTTATGTCCATGCTCACTGATCATGGAATAGCTAAGGTTTACTAACTGCTCAACAGAAACAACAGAACTCACCAATCAGAGCACTGGAATCAAACTCTTTTCCATCATGCAATCTATCACTAGTATAAAGAGTGATACTCATCCATTTACTGAGTTCTGTCAAACAAGTGGACAAAATGCCATTCTTCATGTCAAAACCAAGTCACATAAGCACAGTCTCAGTAATAAAAATAGCCTTTTCTATTTCTAGGTCAAGAATTTGGAAATGTAAATTAATTAGAAAATTCAAGTTGTAGAAATTATACTTAATATCAAATATTTTAGGAAAGAGGAATTTATAAATGAGTGAAACACTTATAGTGATACAAAGGTTAATGTAACTGGAAATGTTAAACCGGACATTAAAAAAAGGAGAAGAGAGGGCATTTTTACTGCATTAATTTCCTGAAGCTGCAATGGAATGGACTATGTCAAAAGGCTATAACATAGTTTCCTCATTCTGTTGTAATGGAAATCAGACAGTTAGAGTTTCATCTTCCTCATCCTTACATAAATCAGAGGAAACTGTCTGGAGTCAGGGCATTTTCTCTGGGGGAAAACTAGGAATACCATAAGTGTTATCAAGATGTTAATGGTTCAGATAAACTGGTATAGTGGAGCAAAAAGATATTCAAGGCAAGAAGGTAAGAAACATTAATTTTTAATTGTAGGTACTTGAGTACAAAAATGATGGATCTCAAAATCTGAAAGCATTTTGTCATCATATTTCCTTGTCCCCTCTATAATTTTTCCCTGGTCTGGTCTTTCTCACTATGTTATTTCTCTTTGATAGAGATCTGTATTCACAGATCAGAATTTCTACTCTATACCACTGTATAGATGTATAGATGGTCTCTTTCCCTTCCCCATCACAAGGTCTCTGGGCAGCAGGGAGCCCTCTCCTACCACTGGATGTGCCTGGCCCAGCTGGGGGCCCAGCATCTTTTTTAATGTCTCCTCTACAGACTCTGCTAGCTACACTGCCAACATACAGGGACATGTTTCTACCCCCCACACAGGACTAGTTTTTAAAAATATATTTTGCTTTCTATATTAGACTTATGGCCTAAGCCTAAAAAGGCTTTTCCATTCATGTAGCCTCAGGACAATCTCTTTGACTTTCTCTGTATCCAAAGCCAAAGTACCATTGTCAACTGGCTTTTTGTCATACTCCCATTTTCCTTCTCAAATTTATTACCAAAGTGTGATGTTATATATTGCACAATTTTTCTGACGTATCTTTGTTTTCCAGATTATCTACATTAATCTAGTCAGTTAGAGCTGGTCAGATGTAGTCAAGGTCTTCTTTGTCAGGGAAGCACTTTAGGGCAAGCTTCACCCCCTGACTCTGTGACATTTTAGTTAGACCTTATGTCCAGAGAAGAATTTGGTTTTGAAACCTACTGAAAAAAGAAGAATATAAATTATTGTCTTTTGATATTTATACATATAATTTACCCAGAATACTTTTTCATAATATTTTCTCAATTTCATTCTTCAAAAAATATTTAAAACCAGGAAGTTCTATTCTGTTTGTGTCATCTGTTAAGAATTCTCTCAACTATTTTTAGCCTGAATTACTTGGGGTTTATGTGAATAAATATTTAGGGAAGAGTGGTGTATTGTTAAATGTGGATAAACTTTCTCTAAAATTAAATTTCTATACTTCATTTTCTGTATTTGTTTTAAATTAATCTCTTATCTTATTCTCACCAGCACCCTACCCTCCCATTTTTTCAAATGAAAGAATCACATTTTGGTTACCACTTATGGCACCCACTGATCATGCAGTATGAGCAATGAAAATGGTCTATTTCCTACTATTCATCAATAAGTATTTAAAATCCTATGGTTAATTTGAAAATCATGATGTAAGTATGATGATATTATAAACCACAGCTGGCATTTTAAAAAGGTGTGCTATTTGTCAAATTTTGTCCATATTGAAGTGTGCATTTTGTGTGCATCGAGTTTATTTGCTACAAATATTTCTTGAAATTAAAATATTTTATGGCATTATAACTATATATCTGTATAGAAATCTATATGATAGATTAAATAAAAGGGGATAATTCTCCTAATATAGATATATATATACACACATATGTGTGTGTGTTATATATTTGAAATTAAATTATAGTTAAATGGTAACTTTAAAATAACCATCAAGCAAATGCTCTGAGAAGAATAGAAAGACAAAATAAAAACAAGTACAATTTTATTGCAGAAAAATTTCTAAATTTTACATTATGAATTTTCTGCCTGTTCTGTATTAGTGCTCCAGAGTACATTCATAAATACAGATGATGCTATATTGAGGAAGGAAAGGGGAAGCAACTGTCAAGAAACATGACTTGTTTTCTATAAACAAATCTTAATAACTTAAAATAGACATCAAAGACTCAGTTAATGCAGACGTGCCAGCAAGTGGACTAGCATAACTAGAATAAAATATGCAGTTAGGTAAATCACTACTGCAAGCACTGATACTTAAGTCACAGAGAGAATGTGTCTCCTTAACAAATGACAGGTAGGACCACACGTATCTGCTTTGCCTCACTTTTTTCACTGTTCTCAATTGCAGCACCGAGGATTTCCAGCACCGAGTCCCAAGTCACAGCAGTGTGACCAGATGATGTGATGGCAAATTCTTAAATAAGAACCCTTAAAGAACAGTGGCATGATCTATATGATTAGGTTAGCTTCTGAAGAGGTCAAAAATATTCTAAACCATGCATGGGAGCTGAGGAAATATGTCCTAGAGGAGAATTTTAGAGTGACAACAATATTGGTGCTCTCAAATTTTTATAAACAGAGATGTTTATACATATCTAATAAACTTTATACTGTATTATCACTTGTGTTCTTTTGGGTTCATTATATATAATATATCGTTTGGGTCCTTCTGTCAGAATTATTGCCAACTTACATACAAATCTCCATCAATAGGACTTCTACCATTGGAGGGAGTCAAAATGAGACTTTGTTTCATCCCTTTCATTACAAGGAAAAGAAATGGACAAATAACATAGTGGTGAATCGTAACTTTTCATTTTATTCAGAATTATTACCTGGGAACTTTCAAAGAGGTATTCACTGAAATTGCTCAGAAACTAAATGTCAGAGAATTAAAACACATGCTATTATATGGAGACTTTTGAAAGTGGCAGAAGTTAGTTTCTGCTAACTTCTGAAACAATGCAGAAACATTCATCATTAAAGTGGCTGAATAATTTGTTCAGCAGTTTAAAGGAACTGCTCTAAATATTGCATCTTATTAGGTCACATGGTCTTTTGTATTCTGGGTTCCTCAGGTGGCCTCAAATCTGACCTTCCTCAATGAAAAGGTCTTTGTTGCCCCAGGCCCTGCTTTGAGGTCAAAGTACATAGGAGAAGACAGATTGCCAAGGAAACAGGGGAAAAGTCTTCCCCATTCTTGTTTTCACCAGTTCTCCCATATTAATTATTATGAAGAATACATCCTCCTTTACTGAGAAATGTACTTGCAGAAACCCATTTTATAAATCTTCACATTTTTTGCCAAATTCTACTCCAACTTATTCTTAGCTTTGCTGATTCCATTCCTACATAATTGCACAGAGTCCCAATATTTTTCCTATTGTGCACATCTCTGGTTCCCTTACCAGCGCATTTCCTTTTTATACTTTAGTTTGTCCAGAGGGTCAACCATGCTGGTCTACTGCCTTCCCTATATTATTTCTTACATGAGGCAATCAAAGAGTTCCCAAGGTATGAAAAAAAAGTACTTAAAATGCCTTCTAGCTCTGTTCTGCTCCCTTATTCTTGAGGGCAGTTTCCCAAGGAGGTTCCATTGAATTACATATTCAACAGTGTCTTGGTGAAGAAGAGGTAGCCAGCTGTCCACACAGAACAAAAACTGAGGCATACTAATTAGATCAGTAGTAGGTGAAATTCAGTGTGTGTGAAGTTCTGTATTTGTTGTTGAATCAGTGAACATGCCCTTTTAAAATGTGGACGTTGTCTCTTCACCAATTCCTTCCTACTCTGAAGGTCATCCTAGACACAATTTTTAATGCCAATCCCTTTTGATCATGCTGTGTAGCAGTACTGTTGTCACTAAGAACATTACAACATATTCTGACTGGAATTCAGGTGTGTACTGTGGGAGATAATGGATTACATGGTGAACATCTAAAGGCCTCTAGGCATGTTATGTCCGGTAAGCCTTAAAATTATATTTGAAGAGCACAAGTGTTTTATCTTCACTGTATTTAATAGGTATATAGCCAGTAGATAATGGGAATCCAGCAGTATTTATGTCTGTATTAGACCTGTTAAGACTCTGTGGTAAAAGACTGTGGAACTCTTCTCTGTATATGAGACCAAAGGATATCTTGTACAATAGCCTTTCTAGTGAGTTTTACATTGTTCGAGTTTTTTTACTTAATCCTGTAAGGTACAAACATTAAATGCTACATTTGCAAACCTTAATCTGTTCCACTCAGATGACAGTGCTGCAAGGAAAGGAATTTTATTTTCAACATTTCTAATGTACCATGATACAACATTCAGATATGAAATTGAGAGAGAAATTGAATGACATTTCTTTATTTTCTAATTGCAAGTTTCTTCACATAAATTTTCTTTTTCCTTTTATGACTACCCTTTTGTTTTTAGAATATTTGTATTTAGAATATTTTAGAATACTTTGCATTTTTTCTTGCTCAACATTACTGTTGAATGGAAGAAGGGCAGCTAAAGGGATTTCTGAACTGTCTGTGATGACAAATTCTAGCCTTAAAAGACTTGTTATAGATATATAGAATGTCCAAAGTGTAAGAGTGTAAGATCTCCTAAGTGTAAGAGATCCTCCAGGACTGCATATTCAGTTTGCTCATATATTACTGGTGAAATATCTTCTACAAAGAAGTGGAAGATATGAGTAAATCTCATATCTTTAAAGATGAGTAAATCTCATCTTCAGGTGATTGAAAACAAGGACTAGAACTTCCTATGAATTTTTTTGAAAACAAAAACATATCTAAAGAAAAAAACACTAACATAATAATACATATGTAAATAATAGTGTTTATAAGAATGATAACTGCAATTACAGAGGCAGAGAGAGCAACAGAACCCAAGAGGAAGAAGTGATGCTTAATACAACTGCTCACCAACCAACCAATTCCCAGCTCATTCCCAAGCAGCAGTCAGCCCCTCCCAGTCAACTCCCCCAGTTTATATGCTGAGCATGACATTCTGTGGGATTGAATATCCCTTTGGCCAGTTCATGTCACCTGGCCAGTTCATGTCACCTGTACTGAGCATGGTCCAAACTTTTGTGCCACTCCTCACTGGCAGAACATGATAAACAGAACAGTCCTCGATTTAGGGAAAGCACTCTCTAGGAACAGACAAAATATCAGTTTCTCATATTATTCTCATACTGAATACAAAAAACACACCACTGTGCCAGCTATTAATTCTGTCATAGCTGAAATCAGGACAGGAGATTTCCCTGACCTGAGTGCAGCATGTTGGTGCAGCACGTTGCACTCAGCCATGTCAAACTTCCAGCTCCTCAAGGGTGGGCACAGGTCATTCAAAGTCCTCTTCTCTGGCTGCTTTTTCATGAGTGTATTCTCCAAATAACAATGTCTAAGCCATTATACATCTTGCATTTGGTGGTACTTTGCAGACTACACAGTACACACACGGAAAAATATTCAGTTTTCCCTGAGAATTTTAACTTTTAGGGAAGAGGCAGGAATATTCTTGTACTGAACAGCAGAATAAATTGATGCTATTATCATTATTATTTTAGTGAAAAGAACTATTATTTGTAATTTTACAAAGGAATTTGGATTAAGAAGATAAACAAGAAGAATTTGGAGCTGAATATGTTTGAAGTGCTTCTCCAAGCCATACTTGACCTTTTCCTGTTTACTGATGTGTAAAGGATGAAGACCTCTGTTATTAGAATTGATTTCAGTACATATCTTATCTCAAATATCAACTGTCCGTGATATATTCTTTTGGTTCAGGAATTTATAGCCTGTGTCACCATATTTTCTTTTAATAACTTCTTCAATAAATGTGAAGTTACCCAAATATCATATCTAAACTATGTACTAAACTGTTCAAATTCTACTTCAGCTTTTATCAGCCAGCATAAATGGAGGGTTGAAGTGAACTTCCACTTAGAGTTAGACTAAGGAGCTGTATTTTTCTTTGAAACAGGGGAAAAATAATTGTACTCTAAGAAACAGTTATCTAAATCTCAAGTGGAAGAAGAAAATACATGAGCAAGTGTTGCTGTACTTTGGATAACATCCAATGTTTTTAGGACAGGGTTTATCTTCTACTCATGCATATATGCATGCTTGCTTCTATCTCTAGGAGCATACAAAAATTATTAAAAGCAATTCCTTTTTGTTTCTAAATATGTCTAAAATACAAACCATATAACTTAATATTATATTCATGAACATGTATATCTGCATTTTGGAATATGCACCGATGCCCTTAACTTTACACATGGGCATATATCTTATATGCAAATACATTTAATATGTGTACATTATATTCTTAGGTGCCATTACAGAAAACTGAATGAGCTCCTTAAAACTCATGCCTCTCTCTGAGCAGTGCTAATGTCCTAGAATGCCATTGTAACTAGAACAAAAGATTTTCCATGTAAGACATGAAGTAAGAGAAAAAGGATATTCTAACGAAAATCCAAACCATTTCAAGGGGAGGGGGAAATAGTACTCTAAGCAATTAAAAAAAAAAAAGGATTCTGAATAAAATATAGATGAAATGTATGCATTTAGATCATTCAAAATAACAGAAATAGCTCAGGAAAGGATGAGAAACTCAAACTTTATTCTGACCTGATAAGGATCAGATTGAGAAATTCAGCCTGAATGTTACTCATAATGCTAGAATCTCACTACCTATTTATTTTGTTTTACTGAAATGCTCAGAAAAAAAACATTGGGAAGAATAAATACTCTGTAAGAAGCCATTTCACATCTGTGTCTATACAGGGAAGGTATGAGATTTAAAAGTATAAGTAACAGCAGAAGTTTGTTCAGATAAAAAAAATATTGTTCCAAGGCTAAGAGTAAGTATGATGGGTAGGAACAAAACTTTACCTGAGGAACACACCTGCAAATAAATTAAGCTTTTCTCAGACTAAATTCATTAAAAAGGTCAGGTCTGCAGAGATAAAACAGAAAAAGAAGCACCGTATGCCCTTTCATTTCTTAATAAGTCTTTGGTCTCAGGGGCAGCTCCAAATGAACTTAACAAGAAGAAACCAAAGGTTTCTGGATGCAGTATTGTCAAAGAATAAAAAAAGCATAAAAGCACCTTCAGAAATCAAACAAGACCTTTTTGAATGTCTTGAACTGCTAATCATTGTCATTATTTTAGGTCTTGTACATGTTTTAGTAGTAAGTAAAAAAGTTATACCTTTTCTTTGACTCGCTAGTCCAGCACCACTGTAACTTACTGTTTTGTAATTATAGATGTGTCCATCACCTTTAATTTAATTAAAAGGAAGAAGTAATAAAAAAAATAAACAAAATAATTCCATATCATAAAGCTATGCCATGAGCAGAGCTCATGCTTCAAGCTAATTACTTTCTGATTATGTGGAGAACACTGATTAATACAATATGTTGTGAAATAGCTGTTTTATTATTATCTTATTTCAGCTTGCATGTGCATGTTTCTATGTTTCACAGAGAGCAACTCTAGAAAGTTAGTTTCCTCTCACTAGTTCAATTAATTTTTAGATAGCTACTGATTTAAATAAGAAAAAGTAAAAAGAAAACTGAAAGATGAATGGAAGACAAAAATAAAAGGGTTAAGACAATAAATATTTTCTCTCTCAAGAAAATATAAAATTACGAATAGAGATGTATATGATAGCAGATGCAGAACTTTTGAGAACAATTGAGTTCCTAGCAAAAACTTTATTCAAAGCTGTGTGGATTATTAATTTTACTACAAAATTTTAAGGATAATGTTGTAATAATCCCCCAGATGAGCACTATCAAACTGGACAAGTCTCCAAATTACAATTCTGTTTAGATCCAACTATGATCAGAGTGGTGAGAGTTAATTTTCTTTGTTATTTTCTCTCTTTGCTCTTTGTTCTAATAATATGGTCTAAAGATATTAAACAAAGACATTAAAATTTGAATGGTTGCCTAATTTTCAAAATATGCATGGAATTCTTGTTTTCTCTTTTTCAGTACATTAAACATTTGTGCTAAGATTCGTTTTAGTAACTACAAAGATGTAGAAGATGATGTCTAAAATAAAATGCTCCTATCTTGATAGCGGTTCCTTCTTTATCAAATAATAAGCAAGAAGAGAATGCCTTTGTGCTTCTCCAGGAATCCTTGGAATGGTCACTGATAACTCAGTAGAAAGAGTAAAGAGTTAGCCCTCAAATCCTACTCTAGCGGTGATGAAATGTTCTTAGCTGCTGAAATACAAAAAGACCCAATCACAACTATTGTATTATTTTTTTTAAATTTGGATGTTTACCTAAACAGCAGGTAGATGGCCTCAATCTGCCACATGTGGAACCAGAGAGAACTATCTAATACAAAGGGAATTATCTGATGACAATTTAATTCCAGTTTCCTATCCCTCTGTACTTTAGAGAAATACATGTATATCTTACCTAATTAGTGATTCTGATCCTGACTGTTTAACATTTTGCTGCTTAGTATATGTTCATATGTGACATCAGTTTTCCCCTAATGAGACACTCCAGAAAATAATGTCAGGTTATAATGAGATTCATTCTCTGATGTTGGAGATTGAATCAGCTTTCCAATATTTTAAATAAGTTTTTTTTATTCTCCTGCTGAGGAAGAATATCTATTTCATATCTATTTACTTCAGACCCAATCTTCAAAAGATGGAGTTTTAGCAGTACTTCTGTCACCCTCTGTATGAATTAGAAAACAACAATCTTGACCTTTAGTGGATTTCAGGGCTCAGAGGAAGGTGCCTGTAGAACAGTCAGGAATCACAAAAATATCAGATATCTGAAAGAGAGCTGTAGCAGAACATGAAAAAACAAAGGACAAGTTTATAATAGAATGACAGCAAGTGGAATATTAAATATATCAAAGCACTCTATATTTTCTTCATACATGACTCATTTTCAAATTATTTTTTATATATTAAATTTGTGCATAGTCCTTTGCAAAATTCATTTGGACTAGAGAAAAAAAGATAATTTTCTAGAATATTTGAAACAGTAAACAAAGATTTCCATTACATTGACTTTTTGTTTTTTTTCTGAGATAAGAACAGGAGACAAACTAATGCTGAATTTGAGTAATTATTAATTCATTGGATATATTTCAGTATTTGAGATGTGTGAAATACTAACAATCTCTACATATGCGTGATTTGAAAATAAGATATTCTGTTCAGAGCAGATTGGTCAATAATTTATATAATGTTTTTTGTCATGTGAAAAGGGGGGATTTCCTTAACCCTCAGTGTGGGAGATTTCCTCAATCCTTAGTGTTTGGTTTGTCTGTCGGTGTCCCAGGAAAGCTGAGACCCCCGTTCCCAGCCATCTGCCAGTGTCCCAATGTCCTCCCTGTGCAGTCCTGCTGCACAGGATGGTGCTTTGACTTATTCAGGGACACACCAACAGCACGAGGCTGACCCTCCCGCAGGTATTCCCACCTTGTGAGCCTTCAGCAGATCTCCCACTTCATTCAAGCATGTTACTCACTGCTGGCAACTGCCAGCCCCCATGAAGGACACATCAGCAGTTTACAGAATTACTCTATTATTATAAGATTGTGGCACACAATTTAGGATATCTTTTTGTTTAGACATTCATTTAGCTGATGTTCTAGTGCAAAGAAGACTTGTTTCCTTCATGAGTCTGATTAGCTTTTCTTTTACAGACAAGCAAAAATCTCTGACATAATAATGTTGTCCTCTTGAGCAACTTGCTGTAACTCCCTTAAGAGTGCCTGGTGGCACCACACCAAGCCAGAAGCTTGTTACATTCCTACAGTCATTGCTGTGGCAAGCACAGGGTTTGTTAACAACAAGTACCAAAAGCACTTCTAGTAGGAAGAAGTGATCCTGGTTGAGAGGCGTGAAAAGCAGTTTTGTGCAAGGAAAGAACAGAAGCTGGGCTGGAAACCCTATCAAATCCATGGGAATGCAGCGCCCTCAAAGCAATAGAGTGCTTCCTACCAAATTGTTCAGAAGTATTTGGTGGGGTCAATTCATGAAATCTAGCAGCAGTGTGACATATTGACAGGTTGTGCCCTCTAGAGAGGGCATATGAAAAGTATGTAGAGAAAACACACTTCAGAATGAAAACAGAGAGTCTCAGAAGAATGCTTCAATGGATTATTTGTATGCTTTAATGCATGGTTAAGACTGTGGTTGAATAATGATCTTTACAAATGTATCCATAAAGAGAAGCTGAATATAGCTGAGTTTATGAATAGGAAAAAATGCTTGGCACTACTGTAATACGGGTGGTCCACTCAGAAGAAGAAAGGAAATTATTAATACTCGTTCCACTTTCATAAAAGCAAAATCAATCCACACACACATTCTCATAGCTCTAGTACATCATACACAGCTTCTCAGCTGATATTTTAACTTAATACATTGAGAAATTACTGTTGCATTAGGATGTTGAGTAAAATGAAGCTTAGCCCTTTGTTTTACTGTACAATCTGTCTTACATGGGCCACAGAACTCAAACAAAGGAAAATTATTTTCATTTATATTACCAGACTTTGTGATGCTCTGAACATCTTTACAAAATCCTAACACCTTTATATTGTCTTTACAATGAGGTTTAGATCACCTCTTGATATTCTGTTGTCTCACAGTTCTGAAAGTTTTCTGTGTTGTTAAGCATAAATTAATAGCTCAGAGTGGAGTAATTCAAATAAGGGAGAACACAGTCCAGATTGTGTTAGGTTAAGTGTAGTCCACATATAAAAAAATAATTGTTATCTCCTATAGAACGCTTTGAATATCTCATACAGTGAGTTTATAAAGAAATACAAATTCTTGACAGGCAAAAACTCCAACCAAGGTCTGAATACTTGGGTAACGTTTGTTCTTATGACCTCAAAAAAAAGGAATAGATAACTTTATCCCTTTTGAAATGGGTTAATTAGTTGCTTGGCTTTTTTTCCTTTTTGTTTCTCCAAGTGATTGACAAAAGAAAACAATTTCTTTGTTTCCATGTAAGAAGTTTACTTTTATGCGCAGATCCATTTAAGAGGACAAATTTATATCACAACTTTAAATTTGGGCTATAAGACATCAGCAGGGCACAGTAGTTAGGCTGGTTTCCTGTATTAGAAGAATTCCTGTGCTCTTAAATTGAATTGAAGACCAACCTGAAAATAAATCCTAACGTGGAGAGCCAGAGAGTTTGTTTTAGATAAGCTTGGGATTTATGTCTTTTGTTGTTGACCTATATTATATAGCTTACGCTGTCTCTTTAAAAGGTACTCAGTGGCTCATAAATTTCCTTCAGGTAATCTTTGCCCTCATCTCTTCAAAGACATATCTGTCTGTGCAGAATAGTAAATCCCTTTGGTGAAATAAATTGTTAAATTTTATGCTTTAGCATAAAATGACAAAAGTTCTAATTACTAAATCACCTTCTGAAAATATGACATGCAATATTGGCAGGTTATATTGATTCATTTCACATAAAACATTTGTAAAATCTGATTTTTCTTAGATCATTTAAAAATTACAACAAAGGCAAAAAGGAAACAATTAAGAGCAGGATCTCCTGGGATGTAACCTGGATAATGTAAGTGTTATTTCAGTCTGGTTTCAACTGGAGACACATTCACATCAGCCATTCACATTGGTCTAATATTTTTCCTTTTCCCCACATTCTACAAAAGAGGTTTTTTTAAATTTCTTTCTGTATTCAGTAAATTGGAAATTTCCAGTAAAAATGTTTTCACTTAAGGAATAAAAATTAAAGATCTACCCATACTGGCAATCAGTGTCTAGAGCTGTTTTCATGACGAGTTTTCTTTGCAAAAATGGCTCTAATTAGCTCAATAGATATAGGAATTGCTTGTGAAGGTTCTAAAGGAAAAGAGACATTTTAACATTTCTAAAAGTGTTTGGAGCAAAATTTAAAAAAAATAAAGAAATAGTGACTGGAATATGACTTTAACTGGATGGTCAAGTTACTCCTTTATTTCTATGATCCTTCTTTTTCATAAGAAAGTTGTGAGTGTAAGAGTCAAACTATCACCACTCCACAGCTTTGTGGCCCTGTCCTTCTGCCTTCTTTGGAGAATAGCAGTTTGGCCAAGAGAATATAATATGATTCCAATAAGATAAATGAATGTTGTTACAAAGCAAAGGTTAGAGATGAATGACAATCCCATTTCTCTTAAAAGGAAAGGATGTGACTTTTAGAAGAAATTTGTTTAGTAGCTGTCTTGGTTTGATTCTGAAAAAAGATGACCCAGGCTAATGTTCCTGACTAAGAAATCATATCAAAAAATAGAATTCCAAGTAGAAAGATGCCTCCCAAAATGCTTCTAAAAGCAGTCTTACAGCAAAAAGATAACCTACAGCACAGTGTTTTCATTTGCTGTAGGCTGTCATGCAGATGCCTGGTCTGATTGGAAAAAAATAGATATTTATCTAGGTGGAAAAAGATGTTTTTGCTATGCTGTCAGTCCATGACAAACCACCGAAGCAACTGTAGCCTTTTTCCTTCACAGGAAAGTTATAGTTCACTTTTCCTTTTTTTTTCAAACATCCTCTAGAAGGAACGTATTGTCCTCAATAGGACACTATCAGGTGAACATCGCTGGAGCCGTTTCAGAAATAAATTTAGTCCTCAAAATGTCACTATGAGATGTTCTTGATACAGAAATGGAAATAAGACCTGAGGGGAAAAGATGAAATGTCCCCTCTGAAATAAAGCTAGGTAGTTATTTGGTACACTAATATAAAGGCATCCTTGCCACTCACAAATGAAAAAGCCCTTTTGAATTAAATCTTCACAAGAGCAATGGAACAACTAAATGACTAAATAAACAAATAGAAACATACATCTTTGGTAATTTTCTATTCAGTGGAGAGAATACCATACTCTCTAAAATGCAATGGACTAAAGAGACTAAGTTTAATTTCAATCTACTAAAAAGTGTTATTAAATTAGATGCAGTATGTACATTTTCTTTAGAGGGCACCCTGCAAACATGAAACACACTTAATGGTCACTTCCAACATAGAGCTTTTGACTTTGTATATCAGCTGGTGAAAATAGGTGAAAACAACTACAAAATCTAGTGAAGTGTATAGGAAAAGCGTTCAACTAGAAAACAAGTTACCAACTATCTATTCTGCAGGTACTAAATTCCCCACAGTTGAAACCAAATCCAAATGAAGATGACAGTGTTTTCATGATTATCTAAGCAGCATTTATCTCATAGCAGTAAAGTAGAAATCTAAAATATAAAAGCGCAAAGAAAACAAATTACTTTGATAAAAGTTATGAAATATTAATTTTCTGAAGTTTTTCCTGTATGTCATGTACTGAGGCATGATAGAAGGGCACAGCTCATGATCTTCTAAAGATAAGTTCTAAAGTCACATATCCTCCAGCAGCCCAGGATCTGCCAGCTCCTGCCCAGCTGCTGCAGCCCAGCCTGGTGCCCAGGGACCCAGCATCTCTACCCAGGCTGGGGACATGGCTGCCACTTTCTTTGCAGTTTCAACCAGTACCAAAGCTGAGTACATATCCCACGGGATAGGGACACAGTTATGGACACACACAGACCCAGACACAGATTTACCAAGGGCATTGGCATGGTTAGTCACAAAGACTGACAGATAATGCTCCACCTTCAGCCACCCCTTGGGACAGGGGACAGGGCTCACATCAGACACAAGTGCAACCAGCCACCTCCCATCTCCTCTCCTTTGGCTGTTAGAGACAGCAACTCACGAGTGCAGGCACACCTGCACGTGTGCACTCTGCTCACAGGCACAAACACTCCTGGATGTCAAAAGTTCTATCACGGTCAGGTTTTATGTCTCTTTGTGTTTATCCCCCTTGTTTACCACATCCTCCTAAACTGACAAGGTTGTTTATAAGATAATATTACCGAAAAAATAAATATTTCCACTCTATGTATTCTTACCAATCAATGCATCTAATCAGGTTTGTTCTTGTCACTAGGTCTCTTTCACTTTTTCTCTTAGCCAGTTTTGTTCTTCTGTATGGTCTTGTTTATTGTTTTCTCCATTCTCTTTCCACTGCAAACACTCCTGCCCACTAAAGAAGCCTTTGACTGGATACAGCCAGTGTCCTTCTACACACCCTTATGGCTTGCATTAATAACAAAGTACAAAATCTGTCAGCTTGAAATTACAAAGAAATATCTGAATGCATGTGCTTTCCTGTATAATAGACACTATGTAGCTTATCTATCCACTCACAGACCTGGTGGAGAGGAGGAAGGCTACTACAAATTTATATGCTATTATATCACTCTCCTGGTTTAAGAAATAAAGTCAACTTCATTACATTTTTCATAGATGGAATTTTATTAAATGAAAACTACTACTATTTCAATATGTGAAAAAATTATACTTGAAATATATGAAAATGGAATACTTGTGCTTACTAGCCAACAACCTGGAGGTACTTCAAATTGGATAATCTGGAGTTCACTCCTGGATTCATCATCAATGTTGCAAATCTAGTAGATGCCATATTTCATGAGGCTTCCTTTAGCAAATATTGAGAGAAGAAAAATATTTAATAAACTGTTTTATTTCTTGCAATAGAATACTTTCAAGTGCTCTTATCCATATGGAAAAGATTTCATAAATGAGAAAAGGGAAGAATGAAGTTCAGTTAGCAGTTTGGCTAATCTTTAATTTAAGAGGGAGGGGATCTTATCCATTCTTTACCTGATTTACATTAGCTGATATGAGAAGATAAATTTGTCATGAGGCTTCTTGTTTGTATCAATTTACTAGTATGCATTTCTTGCAAAATAATAGAAATATAAATTATATCTATCATCACTACTTTATGTGTAACTATCTATGCTGACAAAAATACAGTCAAGATAAATGTTAATTCTCATTCCTTTTAATGTACATTCATAGATTCTTTTTTAACAGAATGTCAAACAGAGATTTTATTTTCCACCATTCAGTGCTATAAATGTTCTATGAACCACTATTGAAAACTAACAAAGTATTATTAAGTTAGCATCAGATAAAGAGATTTGACACAATTGATCCTGCAGTTCTATCAGCCTTACTCTAAGGTTATACTATCACATTTAATCTCCATCCTTCCTTCTCCAAATCAAATAATCTAAACCTTTCCATCATTTCACTGAATAAAACCCTTTACTCCATCCTCCTCACCAATGAAAATTTGATTTATTATCTAAATTTTGCCTAGTTCTGAAATACCACTTTAAAATGTTACTTGTAGTATTTAATGTATGGATGAATTACTGAAATGATAATGAAACAGTAACATTTTCTATATTACAGTATGACATCTGTCTCTTTTTTAACAGAGTCAACATCCTGTTCATGCTTTCAATCAATGTTGTTTGCTCAATAGGGTTTTTCAATGGCCTATTGTGGTGCCTCCATTTTCTCACTGAAGGATACAATCCCATCATTATGTCTGAATGATTTAACTTGTTAGTGCCAATGTGCAAAGACTGCTGACTCCTGTTATTGTAAGTGACCTCTTTCAGTGCAGAGCAATTAATTTATTTGTAAAGCATATTTTGTTCAATTTTACCATGTTTTTTGAATGGTGGCTCTATGCACCAAAAAAAAAAAAATACTGCACTGATGCTTAACTGTTCTAATATATCTATTTAGAATTGAAAAAAAAATTAACTATTAATATTTGTTGATATTCATATTTTCTTTAAGGTAGAATTATAGTCTTAGAGATGAAATTGTAATTGTGCTCTAGTTTAGTTTTCCCACCAGGTCAAAGAACACATTTGAACCTAAAAACTGCTGAACAAATAAAAGAGCATAAAAATATAAGAACATACATATTTTTATTTCTGTCATTAATATTTATGCATAATAAATATATATGCATAATTCTACTTTATATTTGGTAAGCAAGTACTTTCTCTACATACAAATAAAAGTGAGACAATCCATTGATTAAGGCAGTAACAGGAAATATGTAAGTCTTTTTTGACTGTCCTTTACCACTGATGAAATGTAAAGTATTTTATGCTTTTTCTAACTTACAAAAGTCTCAGCTATATTTTAAAAATAAAGATTAAAGAATCATTTTAAACCTTTCTGGTTTATGTCAGGGCATTAAAATTCAAATTTTTCTGATATATCAACTTGAGAAAACAAGTGACTAAAACTGAAATAATTATAAGATTGTCCTACTACTTTCTATTCTTTTTGTGCAAGTCCTACTTAAATGCATGAAGGTGTGTTCAATTCAGCTACAGTCAAGAATGAGAGTAAAGTAGTAGATCCTAAAGAATATTTTTAAAAGTTATATTTTAAAGAATTATTTTGAAATCCAAATTAAAAACAGATAGAGAAAATAATAAGCATTTGTGATAACAAAATAACCTGCATGAAAGGTTGTTTTTCACTAAGTATCACGAATCTATTGTTACATGTTTGCAATATTTCTAAAAGTTATACCTAAAGTTAAATTTATAACATATTTATTAATGTTAACATGGTAATTAAGAAAACAGTTTTCTTTTGTTGATAACAACATTATTGTGTTGATTAAATTAGTAAATCTCACCCCAATTAAGCAGCATTTGAAATATAAAGCTAGCTAAAAGCTTTTTAAAATAGTTATAGGAATAGAGAATCCCATTTATACAAAGATTCTGCTGTATGCTAAACAAAGATTTTAAATGGATTAGTTTTGATTCGTGCTATAGATTTATATGAGAAAAAAATCCTGTTTAAATTTATCAATACTTATTTAAGTAAATTTATTAAAGTAAATTTATGTCTTTAAAAGATTCTTGATTGAAATATTCGGATACAGGAAAACAAAATCATCAAGTTTTCAGGAGACCTTCAAGATCAGCTAGTCCATCAATTCAGCACCACCACAATCATCCCTAAACCTTATCCCCATGTGCCACATCCAGACAACTCTTGAACACTTCCACTGACTCCACCACCCCTCAGGGCAATTTCTTGCAATGCCTGACCATTTTTTTAGTGATTTTTTTTTCTAATATCTAATGTAAACCTCCCCTAGTGTAACTTAAGGCCATTTACTGTCATTCTTTCACTTTAGACACAGCAGAAGAGACCAGCTCTGTAGCTGCCTCCTTTCAGGCCATTGCAGAGAGCATGAGGCCCCCTCTGAGCCTCTTTTCCACACTAGACACCCCAGATCCCTCAATCCCTCCTCAAGGGGACATGCTTTCTAGACCCTTCAGCAGCTCTGTTGCCCTTCTCTGGACATGCTCCAGCACCTCAATGTCCTTGTAGGCAGTGGCCCAAAACTGAGCACGCGTTTCAGTGCAGCCTCACAGGTGCTAAGCTCACAGGGGATGATCACTTCCCCAGTCCTGCTGGCCACATCATTCTTGATACAGGTCGTGATGCCATTGGCTTCCTTGGCCACTTGGGAGCTCTGCTGGCTCTTATTCAGTCAGGAGTCAATAAGCATCCCCAAGACCCTTTCAGCTGAGCAGCTCTCAAGCCACTCCTCCCAAGCCTGTAGTGCTGCCTGGGGTTGCTGTGACCCACGTGAAGGACCCAGCACTTCGCCTTGAACCTCATGCAGTTGATCTCAGCCCACTGATCCAGCCTGTCCAGAACCCTCTGAAGAGCCATCCAACAGATCAACACTCCCACCAAAGCTGGCGTCACCTGCAAACTTTTGGGGATCTTGCTGTGTGACTTTTTTTCAATGATTTGGACTTATTTAAATCACCAATAAAGGTGTTAAACAGGACCAGCCCCAGTACTGAGCCCTGTGGAACACTACCAGTGACTGGCTGTTTATTGGATTCAGTTCCATTCATCACCACTCTCTGGGCTTGGCCAGCTAGCCAAGTCTTTATGCAGGAAAGGGTGTGCCTGGCTAAGCAGAAGCAGCCAGTTATTCCATGAGTATGCTATGAGAAACAGTGGTCAGACTGTTTATTGAAGTCTGGACAGACACCATCCACAGCCTTTCCCTCATGTCATACTCTTTCCTTAACAAGGAAAGTGACCATCCCTCATAGCCTTAAGTCTCTACCTGCTCCTAACTGCATCAGCATGTGAAATGTTGAGAAAATATTGATGTTACAATGCCTCTTTCCATTATCTTGCTAGAAATATTTGTCCAAAAAAGGCCTCCAAAAATTATTTTTCTTTGAAATTCAGAAACAAAACCCTAAATACATGCTATATTTTAATTTTTCTCTTTATATGAGCAAAATCAGAAGTCCAAGTTTCAAGGCAATGATATCTTTCTCTGCCCAATCCAGGTGCCTCAGAATCCTTTTCAAATATTTTTTTTTTCTTTTTTCTTAGTTTTATGCTAAAAATATAAAAATTGAAATATTCATAGCCTATGCTTTGTGAATTTGACCAGTTTCTGGCCATTGTCTATACAGGACCTATAAGGACCTAAATGCCTATGAAAAAATTTGAACTTGCTCCATCTGATTAATCCTGTCTGGTCATCTGATGTCACTCCAAGATGTAAATGATACTGGCAACTCTCACAAAATTAACACAAGAGAAGACATCTTTTGCTGCAACTTTTAAGACAAATTGTCCCAGTTTTTACATAGTCCCCAAATTATATGTGTAGTTGGTTGTGGTTCCAGTACAGCCTTCAGTCTTCAGCACCATCTGTGCTGTGACTTACCAGTCTGGTTTGTGCTTTTAGCCTGTCAGTCTAAGAAGAGAGGAGAGGTAGTACATTAAGAACAGTCCAAGACCTTAGACATAATTAACTTGCTGGGTATCAAAGCCTGGAAGGCTAGCGAAGTCTGTGCTTGCACATTTAACTTTTTTTTAAGACAGAAGTACCTTCTTTGGAGAAATTACGATAATTAAACGGAATTTTCGTTAAGAGTTGCTGTGTCTGAGAGATCTTTGGTCAGAGACTGGACTGTTGCAAAACAGCAGAAGTATCCAGATTTCAGCCTATGTTGTCAGACAATGTATTTATCATTATGGCAGGTCTGGAACAGAACTATTTCTTTAATGCTGCTAGGAATGACATTGTCATACATACTAAAGTAAGCTATTTTCCCTCAAAATGACCTTGTGTGAATACAATATTGGAAAATGTCCATATTTCAATAGCAATACTGTTTAATGGCACTGTGGATGAGCAAAAGACCACGAGAGAGATGGCAAAATGGACAGAACAAGTAATACGCCATGTATTGAACTCGTTTCTGAAGGTAGCAAAAAGATAACAAATTATTTGAGGTATTTAAAGGTACACAGGCTGAGGACGGTCTCATGTCAGGTAGGAAAAAATCTGGCATTTGGTATAGAGACAAGATAAAAGTGCTAACAGATTGATTTCAGTTTTTTAGTTTTAAGACTGGATATGAGTATTTTTCAAGACACTGACAAAAATACAACATTCAAAAATACATTTAAAAAACAAAACAAAAAAACCTGAGGAAAGCAAAGCACTGATTTCAGCAGGGTTATGTTAACAGTATAGATATTTAGCAGAAAATAACGTCTCTTGGATTCCATCTGATCCTCTAAGAGAGGCTGGGTGTGGCTGAGGTTAATTTTTGATTATAGCAAATTAAGCACTCCAAATCTGGTTGAGCTCAAGCCAACCCAGTACTGGTGGCTTGCTCGTATTCCATGAGGACTTACATGATTCACAAACACTTCATAGGAGCAACAGAAAAGCAGGTTCAGGATTGCCCATGATAAATGTACTAACTGCAGAGTATTAGTATGTGCTGTGACAGAAAGTATAATAAGAGAGATCTAGTGACAAGATAGATAGATATGTGCTTGTAAAAATATATAAATGTGTATACATATATAAATATATATAGAAATAAATGAATATTCACGACTATGTTCCTACACAGTTGGAAGTCCAAAGCTCACCTAAAGGCAGCCCTTCAGGAAAACAGAAGAGACACAGTCTATTCACAGAGGGTAGAGATGTTCTCCATTTTTTTCTGAAGCCCTTCTTTTATACTGTAAATATTTTTTGGTTCAAGGAGAGGGAACAATCACAGGTTGATGAGGCTTGGTAACATTTGTCATACAGGCATTATAGGTCTCATGTTCCCCTTCATTTGTATCCCAATGGGTGTGTAATTTGATATGTTAATGGGGCTCAAGGAGAGTCTCAGTCAGAATTTATACTCAACAAAAGAGGTAAAATACAAACAATTTGGTCCTTCTCCTAGTACTGAGAAGGCAGGAAAGGCTCTCTCTCTGTCCTTCATGAGCAGGTCTTGGTACACATCCGTGCCTCCTTAAGGAAGCAGATTTATATTAAGGCTTGTTTTCCAGGGTGGAGGGAGTGGGGCTGCTGTCTGCTGCACAGGCACAGTGTTCTGGGCCATGCTGGAAAATCAGGCTCTGAGACCTCTGCTTCCCTTCACACATTATTCTGTTGTTAGACCTTGCTTGAGCCAAGTGCAAGGTAAGCAAGGGACCCTGTTCATATTTTTCTCAACCAGCCCCATCAATACTTCACTGTCTTAAAACAACACTGTACAATTCTGACCATTTATCAGGAGAGGTAGTACTTTGAAATGGTAGAATCAAACAAAAAAATACATGACATTACTGTTTTTCTCAAGATGGCTTTTTAGATGTAGTAAAGTCACTTTTGGAGAAAAACCCAAAGATTCATCTACTACAGTGTGAACATCTTAGATAAGAGAAACTTTTAAAATGTCTTTCTTCAGAGAGTCTAAAAACTTTGATACGGTTTCACTGTATGGGTCTGAAATAAATTGGGAAGTGAAACCTTCCAACAATGAATATAAATGGTTGTTTTGAGATATGTGATGATAGATATAAGCCAATTTATAATAATTGATAAATGTTGTAGCTTCCATTATTTTTTTCAGAAGTACAATTCTTATGTTTCTGCTTTAAGTATCACTGAACTTAGTCTGGTTTACACAAGGGTGAGAGAACAGACTGGACTGGAATTGTCCTTGCTATCCTAAGGTTGAAACTTACCAACTTAAGCTCCCAGCGGTTATAGGTTCCAAAAGCACAGGAGAAGAGTCACATTCTGTTTAGTGGCTAGAGACTGAGGAGTAGGAAAATTTTCCTGAAATTCTCACTAAGAATTATGGGCAATACAGGTATTTCTTTCGTGAATTCTGAATTCAAAAGATTTTTATCCAAAAGTGTGCTTTTCCTCCTGCGCTAAGCAGGAACTTTCAGAAACAAACTCCACAAGGAAGAAAAGCTTTTCTTCAGACATACTGCTGTCATTGCTGTCCTTTAAGGTTATATCTGTTATTTATTAATGTGGTTTCAGTTCATGTGTCGAAGCTGTGCAAACCTCACAAAACTCAAAGACAATCCCATAAAATAGCCATTTTCTCTACATAAAACAAGAGTTCATTTTTTGAGCTATCTGGCTCTCTTTCCAGAGAATGGGTCTATTTTCTAGACAGGAAGCCTCTAAGATCATTGTCTTACTAGAACTGGGATTTAGAACTCCATAATGTAATATCAAAATGCAGTGACATAAACGTGACCATACATGGTTCTTTTATTCATAAGACCCTTCATACCAAATCGTTAAACAATAAAATGAAAGTATTTTTCACTTTCTTCCTTAAGGTTCTCTGAAGTTGAGCTTTGTTTTAGATAATACAGATATGCAACTATTTTACAATTTTATACATTTGATTTCCAAAATCCTCAAAATAATAAAAATTTGGTTATCAGCCTCTGGATCTGGAATAAGAGAGGAAAAAAAAGTTGGGAGGTTTTCAGTATTTTTCAACATTTGCATTCTTGACACATCTAACCATGCAATGAAAATTCAATAATAACTCCATGATCCCTATGCTTTTGAAACAGAATATACTTATTCAAGATTTGATCCTGTACTTTTGGAGAGCATTTATCTTATCTGAATCTGAAGTGGCTAGATTTGCTGTGAAGACTGAATAATTCATCTATTTCATGGATCATTGAAAACCAATTAAGTTGATTATTCAGATTATTTTAGGATACTTAGTGGTTTTTTTTTTCCCTAATACTTTGCTCACTAAAAAGTTGTAAATAGCTTTCATCAAGAATTGGCATGTGGTATTATTCAAAGGGAAAAACTCAAACAGTTTACTATAAAGATTATCTTTTTTTAAACCAAGTGACATTCTGTGTAATTTTTAAAGTACAAAAATATGATGGACTAGGGATGAAAGAGATGTTTGTCATGAACAGATAGAAGAAAATCATATTGGAGAGCATGCAACAAAAAATAATGCTATTACCAGATGATTTTTTTTTCTCTGAATATCACCATCAAAGCAATCTGTTGTTTTTTTTAGAAAAAACATGTACAGATGGAAGAAATCACATGGAACATCTATTTTCTATGCTCCTACTCAAAAAATAACAAAGCTGTACCATGAAAATAAGTGACTAAAATTCCAAAATAGTAGTGAGAAGATAAAAGGGCTAATGAGGAAGAGAAAACTGCATGAAAATTCAAGGACACAAAACTACTCCTAAGAAAATTACATATTATCCTGTGCATTTCACTGAATATGAAAGCACTACCATCTAGTACTACCCAACTGCAATAAAGCAAAACCAGTAGAATTAAATAAAGAGCAACTTTTTGAAGTTGGAGATATCATGCCTTGACACTACCCTACCACAATGCAGGGTATGTGAGGGGCTTTAAACTCAAATGACTAAAGTCAGCTCTTCTTCCTTATCTGTGCTTGATCCTCAAATACCTCCATCTGCTCTTTCCAGATTCCAGTCCTCACTCAGGGTTGCAATTAAGGCTATTTCACTTTGTGCTTTAACCTCTCAGTGTGCTCAGTCATTTGTGGAAACCTCACCACTAACAAGTCCATGAAGCCTGTTGATCATCTTCTGTGATGGATTCTCAGCAGCAGTAAGTTTTCTTATAAGCAATTTCTAAATATCAGCCTTTTGCACATCTTGGCATGTAGTCATAAATAACCAACACAAATAGGCATAGTGATCATCAGCCTTTCTCATGCTATTCCTCTGGTTTTGTAGAAGACATCTTCCACACTGATACCATATTGAACATACACGATTTTCATCCCAAGGTAGAGGACTGTGGATTTTTTACAGCCAATTCTTTTCAAAGTTTATATGTACATTAGTTCAAGGACAGGTTTTGAGCATGGAACATGATGTACTTAAAAGGCATACCAAAGTGAATGGACATTCTTGTCCTAAAATCCAAGGGAACACATGCAAGTGGTGAAACAGGCAGTGTTTATGCAATATGGCCCCATGTCTAAACAGGAGTGAAGACTAGGACTTGTATCTTCAAAGGGTTTGGAGAAACCGTCTCTCTTTTCTTGCTTGTAGTAGACCTCCGTGCCTCCTCCCTCTACTCCTTGTTCTGTTAAATCTTTAAAATATGTTTTTTTTTGCCTGGTCTGACATCTCATTTACTCCCTCTCTATTGTCCATACTTGGAGAATAATTAGGATCCCTTGATTTAAAAGAAAGCCAATATATTTTCTTATGGCATCATATTCTCTCCCGTGATTCTAGCAGAATCTAGTTAAACCTGCTACATTTCAATAAAGTCCTTTAACTTGACCAGTATGAACTATTTGACAGAGCAAAAATGCCTTCTAAAAGATAACCCACCATACGCTGACAGTTAGCATGTTGTGACAAGCTTTTATTTCTCACAAAATAAGTCAGAAGTGACTGTATTTTCTCTTACAGCCTATGGTATTCAGGATGCATGGTGTTATATGTGACTGCAGATCTTGATTTCCAGGACCAGTAGCAGCAGAAATAAGGGGAATTATGTTATGAAGTTTTTCCATTCTCTCAATGTAGTTGCCTGAAATTCAGCAAGAATGCGTGGAAGGTCTGTTGCAAATGAAAACAGGAAAATCTGGCTAGATTCTATGCTTCCAAAAATGTCTCAGCAGAGACTCGCTGAATTGCAACAGAAAATGCCCTGAGGCTCTGTCTCATTGAATGTAGTCTATTCTAGGATTCCAGGAACTCTTTTTGTATCAGTCATTAGGAGATGAAGGTCTCTGCAGGAGCCAAGACTAATATAAAAATTAGGACTAGGAGTGAGGGATAAAAAGGGTCCCTAATATATCTAGTCAGAAAAACAGAGTCAGAAAAAGGGGACAGATTTGGCAAAGGCAGTAGGACAGAAAAGCCACAGGAATGGATGTGAGGGTGAGTTCATGAAGATAATGTGAAATCTGAGAGGGAGCTTTCTGGTTGCATAGTTTCTGTATCAATTGTGGGAAACTTTTCCTCATTCAAGTTCAAGACGAGTGTTCTTTAGGATTACTCTTTTTTTTTTACACTACCATTGCATTCTTGATTCATGTCATACAATTATTTTTCCATTGTCTGCACAAAGATCATCAACTTTGTGAGGTGTTTATGTTTTCGTACTTCTAGACATTTTTATTTTGCTATATCTATGCTGCTTTTCATAATTTAGTTAATTTGATCTTGCTCATGATCTTGAATCCTAAATAATTTCATGAATAAATTTTCCCCCAAATTCATCTCAAATTGAGCTAATAATTTTCTTTCAAATCCATTTTAAAATAAGCTGTGCAACTTATTATAATTAAGCTTTTATCCATAGTTATTCTGAATTTTTATTTCAAATACATGGGTGTTGAAGATAGTATCTTTCATCAAGCTGAGCTCAAAACTTTCAACTTAACTTTAACATTCAACTTAACTGTAAAGCCTTAAACATACCTTTCAACTTTCCCTTCTGAAACTTTTCACCTACTGTCTTTAAAGATTTCTGAAACATCAGAAGTACCCTGATAAACCAAATTTCTTTCTTCAAACAATATGTTTAAAATAGCATGGATTGATTACTGTCTCAAAGAATTTCTCAAATATTTATGCCTTTTTTTTTTCTATTACTAAAGTATAAAAAATGAGTTCATTAGGATACACTCTGGTTAACTTGCAGGCATGTGGATAATAATCAGATACAGGCTTTGTTACTGTTCATTTTTTGGTTCAAACCTGTACAAAGTAACCTCAAGAAATATGTTGCTCTCATGATTAAACAGCCTTATGCTGGTTGTGTTTTAAATAACAGCTTTATACTTTGAAGAGTGCTTTTTACTCATAAAGGCCTTTATTGCCCTTTTGACTTACATGAATCACCTTCCTTGATATTGGCATAATTTTATCAACAGGGATCAATTTATTCACCTGTATGAAGGATTGTGCTTTACTTACATGTTCAAAGCTGTGCCCAGGTGCCCCTCAAGGGATGCCCAGCCCTTTAACTACCAGCACAGTAGGGACATGTGTGATGTAAAATCTCAGAGAAACACAAATCTTGGGTGCCAAGCTGACCATAAACTGTTCAGGTGTTGGGGGACTCCTCAGCTTTGCTATGAAATTTAGCTTCTCCTAAACCAGTCTGGTGTGGTTATACAAGCTCAATACAGTGCCAGCATGAATTTGTTAGGAGCACTTGGTGTCAGAGCAGGGCATCTTTTACACCTTTTATTTAGCAAAATAAAAATTAATATTAGGGTTTGTAGATTTGCTTGTGTTACAGTGGAAAAGGAAGGAAGGAAGGAAGGAAGGAAGGAAAAGGTTTTTTGTTATATGTTTTTAACCTGCAGGTAGGGAAAGAATTTTAAAATTTTGGTGATTAATAGAGACTTAACTATTCCCTTTAAATGTTAAAAACAGTAAATGAAACTTTGCCTGTCTACCAGTTTTCAATAAGGTGAGAGTGCTATTTCTTTAAGCCAGTTGGCTACATATCAGCCATTACTGCTCCACTGCAAATTCTTCAAATAGGAGACGTTATACAGACCTACGGGCTGCCTGAAAAAGCAGCTTTATATGAAGGTTTTTTGCATGTCTTTTTTCCATGTTTCTTAACACAGATTGAGATCAGAAAAGGAAATCATACTTTATTCTTTCTTTTCAGCTCAGAGGAAGCACCATGCTCTTGCTACAATGTTCGTCTTAGAGTTTCATTTTTCTGTAATGTGTTTATTCTCACTGTTTACTGATTTTAGATACATAATACTTTGCCTTTTTATGATAGAAATTTGCTAAATTATGTATAACAATTGTTTTTATCCATTAAGATTTCTTTCCAAAGTTATTTTTTTGTTGTTATTGTGGGTTTTTTCTATTTCTTCTGTTTATATCTAGACATGTTGCAAATATGTTAAGCAGTTAATATTTCTTTTTTTCTTTATGATTCTTACAAAATATGTTGTATAATTGCCTAAAGTTAATATAATTTTCTCAAAAACCTATTTTTAAAATATGTCAAGTTGGATTGCAATTCTCAAATCTTCTTGTATTATTTTAAATGCTTATTCTTTTCTTTCTTTCCTCTCTAGCATCTTTGGTATTTTCTTTTTGAATAGGGCCATTTGGGAAACACAATGTTGTTGAGTTTCTTTCAAAGTTTTACAGAAATACTATGGACAAGGTCTGTAAATCCAGGTGAATAACACCATCCCTTTCAGACTCCTGGTCTCTAAGTATACTTTCTCATCTGGTTTCTAGGTTTACATTGAATTTCTGCAATGCAGTTAGGAAGATTACGAAAGCCCCAACAAGATCCCAATTCAGGGAATCAGTACAAGAAGGACTCTAGGACATAACATAGCATGTTTTTAATTTAGAACCATTTATGCATACTGTGAAGAAGTGGAGACCATCTTCCATTGTTCTGTTCTGTAAAGAAGGAAGGTTCATCAAGTTGTTATTATGATAAAACTTCCTTGTGTACAGTATTTACTGACCAGACGTACATGGAATCTGCGAGCTCAAATTTTATCTCAGAAACTCTTGCCTTAGAATTTTGGTAATGACAGCCCTAGAATTCTCTGCCAGTTCTCCTTCCTCCTATGTGTCCTCTTTTTATTCATAAGCCTTATTTGAGTTATAATACCTTTATTTCAGTTTAAAAATAGGTGTTTCATTAGAAAGACAGATAAATCTGATTTTATATATAATTATATTGTATGTTTGTATTTGTTCTCTAGACATAAAATAAGAGTCATAAAATCAAACAAATAAATAACACCACTCCCATCTCCCCTTCCCCCCAAGCAACAACAAAACTCCAAATCCACGTTTCAATGGAAGATTTAGAAAATACTTTTCTACTGCATTGGTCTATCAATTAATGTTTATAGTTTGTACAATTAATTGTACTTCTGACACAGATTTCACCATTTAATAGAATTTCTTCTGTCTTTGATACAGCTGGAAATCTTAAAACCAATGCCAATCATTTACGTTCCTGTTTCCCTTTTTTTATTGTTGTGGTTTCTTTTCTCAACTCAGTTCTTCTTTAATATCTCCCTGAATAAGCCTGACTGATGTGGCTTCACTTACAGTTCTAAAATTACGCTGGACTAGGGTGGACAAGAAATTTAAGTGGTTAGAATAAATACTGCACACTTTACAATGTGTGTTGTGTCAAGCAAACAATTTAAGTGTTAACATAACTCAGCTTCTAGACCAAGATTTGTTTTTCTCTGTTGTCAGGAAAATCTAATGAAGGAACAGTAGAAAAAAATCTTTGCCTAGGAATTTGTAGTGCAGACAAGACAACTCACAGACCTGCCCTCTATCTGAACCAAGTAATTTATTACTATGGTGCCAAGAAGGGCTAAAGAAATCACACTGGCTAGGGATGCTTTCCATTATTTCTTCTTTCTATCAGACATCTTCTGTTAGATTTAATAGAATCTTCTCCAAGAGCAATTTACCAACCAGAAAATTGTGTTACAATTCAATAAAAGTTGCTCTTCCTCAGTTAATTCTTTTCGTAACCTTCTTTATGCATTATTTTAAAGATCTTAGTCACATTTGTATGACTCCTAGAAGGGTGAATAAGAGAAATTGAAATTTTTTTCCTTTATTCCAATCTTTCATTGAAGCTAAATCACTAACAAGATAGAACTTTGTGTAAAAACTACCATTTAAAACTGGTGTGTTTTGCTATTCAATGATTAATGCTGCTCTATATTTTTCCCAGCTGGCTTTTACACCAACATACACAATCTGTAATTTTGGCACTATCCAACATGTCAAAATGTCCCCATATGACAAAGCATCACCCGCCCTGTCACAAGGGTTCAAGATGAAATGGAGTTCCTTATTTCAGAGCCTGTGTATGGCTCGTTTCACTCAAAATCTCTCAAGTGGTAACCATGCTGTCAGAAGCATCTTGAAAACTTTTTTTCTACATATCTCTTACTCAAAAAGAAGTTTTCAAAAAACAAGGGGAAATGAATTTAAAGCAGCACTGACAGTATTAATGTTCCTCCCCTAAGGAAGTGTTGTTATGCAGTGTCCTTAGCTGTCTCCCTAGCATCAGGAATGGTGATCCTTCTCTCAGCCCCCTGAGGAGTCAGTGATCCAAAAAAAGATGAGTTAGGCTAAAGAATTAAGGGTTGTATACCAATTTGTACGTCAGAATTACTTTGAACTTACTTTCCTTATTCTATGAAGAAAGAGCAAAAGACTGGCACTAAGAAGGTAAAGTCTCAACAGCATCAGCCTCTCATCTTCCTGTAAAATGCTGAGCATGTGTTCCAGTATGTGCAGCTATACAAATTGTTAAATTGAATTGAAAATATAGGAAAAAATGAACTTCCTCAACCTCTTTATTTACTTGTCATTTAATTTTGTGTCTTTAATTGGCTTAAAGGGATTAATGAAGTATTTCATTAAAGGAATTTGTGATTCAGCAGCTTCATAAAGCTGGAAGAAATAAATAAATAGCTTTGACGAACAGGTAATTCTAAATGCAGGAGCAAGATGTCTATGTAACCTCATCATTATTTGGTACTCATGACTATTCCAAGGAACTTGCTAACTTGCCAGCAGGCTTGAAGCCCTCCCTTTTGTATTTCATAAGTGTGAAGGGACAAGAGAGTATATCTGGACCGGAAATAATTTCAGAAAGTTCCATTATACACATTGTCCTCTGCACTCTGGTGGTCTGCCCAAAGAATCTGTGGACCAGTTAATCCAGTTCAGAGCTGGATTAATTCTAAACACTGAACACAATGCTCCTCTGTAATTAAAAGTCTCAGTTTTGATCCAATAGAGTAAAGGAAAGTGCTCCATGGCAATGGAGATGCTCATTATGGGGAAATGTTCCTGGCTTGTTCATTGGGAAATCAAACCTTTTGCAATCAAGCTATGTACTTCTTAAATTATTAATTTTTATTACATAAATTTGATCTCATAATTTCTACTGCTGGGGGCCTTTAATTGGTAAATACATATATACATAGCACTATCTGCAGCAATATAATTTTTAAAGGCAAGGTTTTTCGTTTCCAAATGCCCTCTACAAATTTTGACTGTACATGGAGAGGACAAAAGTATCTTAAAAGAGATGAGAAGCTCTAATATGATTCCACTTGTTTTCAGTAATCCTTTCATGAGCACAGTAATAACACCTGTCAGTATAACTAGGTTTTGTCAAGTACTATCATAAATTTTAAGCCTAATACATTCATAGATACATTTGGGTATGGTTTTATTTGTTTGTTTATTTTTGGTATGTTTTTTTAAATGTGTTTTATTTATCAAGAATTATCAAATATTATGTCTGAACTAGTGAGGAGCCAATGAAGGCTGTATATAAATTTCTATATCAAAGCTGTCATATATAAATAATTAGAAATACTTTTTCTTTTACTTTTTTTTAGCTGCCATAAATGCTAATAAAAACAAAGCAGTACTTTTACTGAAGTGATTTTGCAGTTATTATAAGGAATAGTCTGGGAAATTAGAATGTAGCAGCATTTTGGGGTTGTTTGTCTGGAATTGAGGCATCTAGAAATATTAAGTAGTGCTTTTCATTTAAGCAAAGGGCAAGGACTAATTTGCATTCTTCTGTGGCTCTTCCTATGAGCAGATCAACAAAGCAGTGTTGGCTTCAGTCCTGAGGATTCTGGCTGATGGCCTCACTTCCCTGGCTGCATGGAGTGTGACTCATGCATTTGCAAAGTGTGTGAGGGATAAAGGGATTCATCCTGCACCCACTGACTGCAGCAGGACAGTGTCAAACACAAAGACCCATTGAAACTCAATGGGACTTAGAATCCTAAGCAGGGCTGTACAAGAAACTGATTCTTTGGTTGTGCCACTGAATTTTGTAATTAGGAAATGAAGAGGAAAAAAGTGGGATGATCAGAAACATATTTGTGTTAATTTTCACAGAAATATCAAAGATTAAAGAAAGTATTGAATTTTTCCTGAATACAATTCTTATTGTATAA
Source organism: Thryothorus ludovicianus (assembly GCA_013397245.1). Taxonomy (NCBI): domain Eukaryota; kingdom Metazoa; phylum Chordata; class Aves; order Passeriformes; family Certhiidae; genus Thryothorus; species Thryothorus ludovicianus. The sequence continues at coordinate 221,552 of VZTB01006261.1, read as the reverse complement.
GGGGGAAGAAAGCCATTTTTTATAGTAATTTAAAAAGTTTTGAACAAAAAATCATGATTTAAAAAGATAAACATTTCACTTTCAACATGTCAATATGAAAACCTCAATTGTTTGTTTTTTTTTACTGAATCTGTTAATGAATTATTTTAGTCTCTCCAGATTTCATATTTTGAAAATAAATAGATTACAGAAGAATGTATTATGAACTCTTCATACTAAATTGCATTGTCACATTGAGATATACAGATTTTTATTCCTTAGCGGAGATAACTTGATTTGAGGTGAGGGTTTGACCTCCTTTCACTGTAGTCTCTTCCCTTAGAGATTCCTATTCTTATCACTAGCTGACTTCTACAGATGTTACTGAATTGTCCCACCTTTTTAAAAAAAAATGCACAGACTTTTGTCTTAGCTAATACCTCAGGCTGTTAACTGTGCTCATTCAGGATCTCTCTTAGATAAAATGGACCAGTCAAGGTGGAAGAACCCAGGAGAAGAGAGGATAATTGGAGACACAGTGACTTATACTCTAGTAGGATTTCCAACAGCACATTTTTTGTGAGTCGGAGCCATTGAACAGACATTTCAAAGACGTTTAGTTAAATATTCCCATGGATTATAGTGGGATGCACCTACAGGCATCCATTGTCTGGTCTTCAGACCACAGAAGTCTGCATAGCTTTGTAATTTAAATACCTCTAACACTAGACTCTAGTTGAACTAGGTTTTTTTTTCTAGCTTAGAATTCCTTCACTCCCCCTGTTCTTGTCTAGGAAAACATCAGGGCTTGCTGTAACTGTTCACTGGACTGGATGGGTTAATTTACAGGAGTAAAGGTTTTTATGGCTTAAAGTTGCCTCTACACTTTCTGCTTGATAACTACATATATACTCTTTGAAATATGTAAAATGAGAGTTGGTATCTGGGTGCCTAGGACCTCATCACAGTCTCTTTGTAACATTAAAATCAGTCAACTACAAAGTGAAAACTCTAAAAGAAGACAAAACACTGTTTGTCATTTCTTCTAGTTGAACTAGGTAGACATTTGACAAGGCATTTCCCAAAGGATATAAAAAAAATACTGCCAAGTTTATGAACTGACTTGGAACATTCTTATAAATATTGTCTCTTTTCAAGCTAAGGCTCTGATAAAGAGCTCTGATTTCAGGGTGTATCGAATGAAGAGTTAAGTTAAAGTGTTAAGGAACCTGTGGCATACTACTGGTTTGAAAAAATCTTTAATAAAAACAAGCATAAAATACATTATTTAACTCTATCTTATAAATAATCTCAGAACAGTGTAAGAACAATTACCAGAAAGAAAGTCCTTCATACTGTAATATTAATATGAAATTTTAAAAAGTTAAAGACCACTTACTATGTATGAATTTCTGCATAATGACAAATTAAATACTCACATAATTAAGCAATCTGCTCAAAGTCCTCACTCTGATTTTTGAAGTGGTTGCAAAACTAAATTGCTCAAACTCAGGAAAGAAATTTATAAATGTGATATATTAATTAGGTGAAGATGCAGAATTAAAGGAGAAGCAATGGGGCCCATGGGCTAAACAAGAATAAATATATATATATTTCAATTGGGAATTAAATATAATAGCCAATAAAAAAAAAGAAATCAAATAACAATGAACTAATAGTATATAAAATTATTGTCCCCGAGTTAAAATCTAAGATCTCACCTAGTTTAAGGTATGTTGATGAGATAGAACTATGACTTACAATTTACTATAAGATGTTGGAAATACTGGGGGTGTTCTGATCTGCTATGTGGTTCCATATTATCATAGACATTAGGGATGAGACTCAGAGCCAGGCTTTTGAAGCATAAATTTACAGGTAAAATGTCTCTGTAAATTTTACATTCAAAGGCATAGGCAATACTATCAGTGAAGGCTAAAAAAGCTCCTCAGGTGACCAGTGAGGTTATTTATGATGAATACACTGATTCTGTAAATTCAGCTATGTCCTAGACAAGAGCCTAGACATGCATTCTAGAGTGGACTGTGGAGCCCCATACTACAAGCATCTACATTAAGTATCTGCATCTCAAGGAGAATTTCCCTCCCTTTTGTCACTTGTTCTCAAAGGATGTTTGCAGAACACACAACACTGTCAAAATGAGCCTTGCACAGCAGATAACAGAAATACATTATTGGAGTCTATTTCTTGAATATTTCTGCTTAATGCCTCTTGATACTTAGTACACCTCTGTGCCCAGGAGGCTGGAGTAGGTAGGACAAGATATATTGGAAACCTTCACACTTCCAGAAGAACACGCCGCATGGTTGAAAAATACACTTTTTCCTGAAATTCTTTTTAGTAAAGGAAAAGAAGGTACAGCTGTTTGCCTGCTCCAGAGATGCACATAACTCAGCTTTCAAGGGCTCTTTACTGGGATATGGAGGAAGCACATTCTGCTCTAGTGATGATTTTCACCATGTTTGAGTCCAAGACATCCCTGTCATATTTAACCCGCCCAGTTGATGCTGTTTTCATTTTCTCCTTTAAAATTCATTTTCTTTCCCTCATGAAGGCTTTGTTTTTTTTAACCTTGTCCTTATTCCAACCAGAGGTTTATGATCCACAATAGTCACAAAGCAAACTAGAAGTTAAGCTTGATTTTTGTGTGAATATTTTTATAAATTAAAATGAATGTATTTGTGGAAATGGGGACATGAGGGAAAAGAAATCAGTGTAAGACAAGCTCAAAAAGATTTTGCCAGTAAAGTATGTTTTCAAATAGTTACAGTTTGGAAAAAATACATTCAAAAAGTCACAGCTCCATCCATTCCAAGGCTCCATTCCCCAAATTTATAAAAAGAAGTGCTTTAAAACAGTTTGTTATCATCCTTGCCTACAGTATATCTGAATGCTCATCTCAGCCACACAATGTGTCTATGCATGTTGGTTGGAAGTTTTATCGAAAACACGGAACATTAACTCTCATATGATGAACTCATTCTACCACCTGTCTGCTGGGAGATAAACAATATTGAAAAGAAATTAATGTTCCTGCTAGTATGACTAGCCAAATGGAGTGGGAAGGGTTTGCTGGGTTGGAAACAGGTTGGAAAGATTTTGGCAGTCCTTTCCATAAAAAGATCATTAAATGCCTGATCATCATGAAAAAAAGGGCACGTATGAATCAGGACAAAGTGGGTGGCCTGATTTTGGACATATTTTGGAGATACACAACAGACTGATCCCTAAAATAAATGAGAGTACAAAATATTAATGTCTGCAAAATAGATTTAAAAGTATTAATACATTAGAAGTTGCATGTTTTCGACTGCTTATTTCCCAGCAATATGTTTTTACACAAAGATTAGAAACAAGAATTACTCATAACATGGTTTATTATTAAATTAAAAACAAGATGCTATGTTAAGAAATTTACTATGAAAATATATATTTAATGGGGAAAAAAACAACTAAAATACAATATTGTGGCGTCGTATAAACATTTAATGGTTATTGGTTCTTCTGCTGAAAAAATACATTAAAATAATTTTTATTTACCTAAGAATACAACTAAAGCCTTATTGAATGTTTTTTTTTCTAATGGATAAATAGTGTAAATTACAAGATATAATATTTTTGATATTTAACAGATCTTTATTTTTTTAATCAAAAATACTATATGTTCACAGTTGCTGCATGCAAATTTCAAAATAGCAAACCAAAAAATAAAACTCTAAAATCCTGTACTTTGAAACTGTTTTTTTTTTAACATTTTATCTTTCCATCACAACACTTGGAAAAAAATCATTTAGTCTGTAATGAGATGAGGGATCAGATGTTAATCCATTTAATTCAGAACACTTTTAAAAATTTCAATTATTTTTCAGTCCCAAAGTCAATTTTTTTTAGAAAGCAATAACTTGAGTGATCTGTATCTTTATTCAGCAGAAGGTACTTCATTTGTTTCAGTGACCTTTTTTCTGTTTTCTTTACCCTGAGCAGCAGCAGTGGAGTTTATATTACTTAATGTTAGTAGTTTGCAATGTAAAGTAGCACAATTCTGCAGCAGAAACCCATCACAAATCTGGATCACTTTGGCAGGAGCACATTAATACTTTAACACAGACATCTCCAGAGAGGTAGACATTTGTTGCCATGTAAGGGCAAATTATGAGAAACTGAAATAAGCAAAATGGTAAATGTATGTCCTGGTTTAGGGCAAATTTGGGAGAGGGGAAGAAAGGAAAACAAACAAACCTCTAAATGAACCACCCCTACCCTTAGCTGAATCGGAATAGGAAAAAAATTTCCTTGGTAGAAAGTGGAAAAAGTTGTTTATTTAATAGATAAAACACTCCCCAGCCCAACAAACGAAGGAACAACCCTGAACAACAAAAACCTCTCGCCACTCCGCAGAGATGCCACAAAAGTCTCTCTCGTCGCTGTAGCTCGGCTCAGTTGCTGTCGTTCCTCTGGTTGGAAAGGCCAGGCCCAGGCCAGGCCTGGTGGCCAAGGGTTGAGCTCCTGGTGCCCTTTTGGGTGTTTAGTCCAGAGCAGGTTAAAAAAAAAGTTCAAGAAAAGGAAAAAAACGCAGTTCGGAGAACTTCTCTGCCTCGGCTAGCAAAAAAACTAACAAAAAGCAAAGGAGAGCTCTCTTGTGCTGTCCACACCCTGCTAAAAGCACAGGCTGTGTGAGTCCGAAAAAAACTGCAGACCCTTATCTTTATGTTTTGAAAACAACTGCCTCAGGAATTCCAGTGTGTCTTCTTCACTCTCAGATCCAATTTTTAAAGGTACAACACTTATTTCTGAGCGAAACAGATGAATGGGGATACAATTTAGCATCAACCCAGGACATTGTAATCACGTGCAAGGGAAATGGCAGAGCAAGACATCCTACTGCTAAGGCCTGTTGTTAATCTTTGAATTCCCAAGGGAGTGAGACTAAAGCCTCATTGATCAAGCCACATGAGATTCAGTTTGGCAATATGTTAGTAAATACAGTATGAGAAATAGTGCAGGATGGATTCCCTAGGGGATTTAACAAGATTATTTTTGATTTTATACTTGTGATGTTTCACAAGTGGAAGTCATTGCAAATTATTTGTGTAACAGAATAATAGAACTTTCCTCCTTATAATCTATAAAGCTTACTTTCTTTTTAAAATTGTTCTTCTCCATGCAAAAGACAGGAACAGAAATTAAAAGTTTGACAGTATCACTGAGAATGTTCCTTATCTTTGTGTTTCTTTTGCCTAACAATTATTTTTAATATAAAAAACAGAGAGAGAAACAACCAGAATATTTTTACTTTCTTCAATAGATTTGAAGAATATAATAAGAAGTAAATGGAAAAAAAAATCTTCTAATTTTTTAATTAATTCATGAATTTTTAATAGTATCTTTTATGGCTGGATAGCTGAAGGATAATTTCTGAATGCGTATTAAAATTCTGGGCCTATAGCTTTGTAATTCCACAAAAGTACGATCCATGTCTGGTCTATTCAAATTCAAACCTTTAATTCAGTTTATATACAGTGTCTTGTAAAACAAAGCATTTTCGATTTGTTTTAATGTTGGACAATGTATCAGAGAATAACAATATTATAAAAAGGAAAGATTTCTAAAATAAATGCATCGATGAGTCTGTAATGTTTCTAAAATTCATCAAATGTTTCTGTTCCAGACATTTAAAATCAGTATACTCCAAAAGTGCTACGTGCTTTTTACTTATTTTACATTTTTAACAATACTGACAAGTTGAAGAAATCTGTTTGAGAGTATTCAGGCATTATTTTCCCCAGAGTAAATCAACATCAATGACAGTATGTATGTCTGATATAAAAAGGGTGGCTTAAGATCTCCTTTAGATAAAACAAAGGAGCTGAGAGGCATGGAGATGAAAAAGAAAATAAGTTTCACATTATCTAAAGTGACTGCTTCTCATCTATGGGTAAATGATGACATTAGGTTGTGAAGACCTTTTTGTCTTGTTCAAATATGAGGAATGATAGGTCACAATGAGTAGCATTCATCAATTGAAAGAATGAAGCTCTTGTTGCTGTTCCTATTTTACCATCACAACAGATCTGCCCAGCTGTTATTGTCAGGGCATTATAGAAATTTAGCAAAATGCAAAATGTAACAGCATGTGAGACCAAAACTTGTAGTTCATGATATGGCTAATTTGAATTAGTTGAGTGGTAGAAAATAAATACAGTGCAGTAGAAACAGAAATCTTTTTATTAGTTTCTTTCACAATTATTGTAACTTTATCTAAGCCCTTTAATATGGACAGTAAGCTCTTTGGAAATTAAAAAATTATACAGTTTAATAACAAAGTTCAATTCCATGACTTTGCTTCATTACTGGCCTTATCTTAAGATACAAGTTTTAATGGTCCAAGAAAACTCAATTCCTTGCTAGAAACTACAGCTAATAGATCTCAGACTTGTAGGAGACTCTAGTAGTAACATAAGAAATAGTAAAATTCTTAAGGAAAAAGCACAGAATTCTGAAAATTCTTAAGGAAAAAGTACAGAACAAAATTTGAGTACTATAGGTCAAGGCACTGTTTTCCCAAATTCTACCTGCCAATGAACCTGACCTCAGTAAAAATTAGCAGCAGCGTAACATAGTGTGGAATTTATTTGTTTAGGTAATTGAAAAACTCTGAGAGAAAAACGGCCATCAGTTTCCTTCAGAGACTCTAAAACAAGCTTTGGAGATGAAAGAGAGTCCATTACTTTATAAGTAATGGATGGAGTCCTGAAATATCCTGTAGTACAAGACTGAGAAAGGTGATGGATACAAATCAGGGGAAATTACACTGAAATTCATTTTTTTTTCAGTCATTGCATTTTTCGTGGTTTTTTTCTTCACTCAGCCATCAGGTGGTGTCTGTCTCAAAGTACAGAGTAGAAATGCCATTAGCAACAACAAGTGAAGTAGCTTGATCTACTTCTTTCTGGGAAAGATAAAATAAAAATCAGCGTGAAGAAAACTGAAAGAGATTTCTACAGAAACAGACAAATTTTTCTACATTCTTTTCATGCCTGTGCTTCTGTGCATTCTACTACAAAGCATATGACCCTGAAGGAGAGCCAGGCAGTCTTTCTTTGTTCTCCTTTCAAAAGTTTAAGAAATCCAGGATAGCTGATATTTTCAAAACATCTTATAGGTCCCAAATGGAAATTAATTCTGATTTGTTTCTAAAGAAAAACTTCTCAGTAGGATGGAGAAGGGGAAATATTTACATGAAGCTTTGTTTTTCTTTAAAGAGTGAAGATGCCAGGTTGACCAAGCCAAGTTAACTTCAACCTTTCTATGATCCTGTGATTCCGTGAAGTCTGCAGAAGCAGTCTGTAATAAAGAGACAGCTTTTTACTTGTCCCAAAAAAGCAGAGTATGAGTATTTTATTAGGAAAGACTGTGTTAAGGAAGGATTGTAAATCCTGAGGACTGAAAGTTAGATGCAGAGAAGGACTAGAGAACCAACAGAGCAATTACTTCCATTCAGATACAAATGTTTATTTCCTTCTACCCTCAAAGCAAGATGCTTGGAGAATGGGTGGTTATTTAGCAGATATCTATAGCTTGATATGATAAAAACCATGATCATTTTTTTTATTTCCTGCTGTGATTTTACATTTTGCTTGAAATCTACATTGAAGCCAGATACCAAGGCAATTGAAGGGTTTGGAGAAGAGATGATGTTTTTTACTCTTGAAATAAAGTGATTTTTGAGTGAAAATTCGCTGAAAAGTTGCTGAAATAGCACTAAAATAACAGCTTGAGAAACAGCCCACTTAAGAAAAAAACAACAAAAACCAACAAAGCAGAAACTAATCAGAAAAAAAGCCTCCATCACTATATTATCCATGGTGCCAGTTACACTATAGCAGAATAGCCATGTAATACTGAAAAAATACCCCAATCTGCACTAATTGAAGAGAAGAAATCTGTGGCAAAGTTCTTATATGTCTAGTTAGACTGAATTTGTACCATAAAAAAAGTGGAAGAAAAAAACCCTCTTTGTTAAAACTATGCATGTTGTTAATTGAGTTTCATGTTGTTTATAGATTAATATACATCAATGAGCTACAAATTCCTTCAAAAATATCTCACTGAAATTGTCCCTCACTGGTTAAATAGAAGGAAAAACTGCTCTGAGAATTGCAGTACTATGGGAAGTTGTGAATTTTCTCTTATTTGCTTATATTGTTTCAAAGCACAAAATACAAGGAATTCTATTCTTCATTAACAGTAAGTAGATAAAAAAAGGAAAATTATTTCTAGTAAATACATGGAAGAAAGAATAACTGTGACAAATCTTCATCTGTCATAAATGGGTAAAGCTCCACTTAATTCAATGGAGTGATTAATTGTTTTTCAATATCATAACTAGAAAAGTCCCAGTGTCCTTGCACAAACTCCTTCTGTTCTACTTCTATATTAACTGTTATTGTGGCATAAATGTCCAAGTCAAATCAAAGACACCTTTCAACTCTTCCGTCACAAAATTGACAAAAATGAAAATAGTCTCCAGTTAATGAGGGCAATTATTTTTTTTTAGATATGTCACTAGTATGGAGTAAACAAGTTCTTGTTTTGTTGACTGATTTATTGCAGTTTTAAATAATTTTTTAAAAATCATCTTACTCACTTTGAACACAACAAACATTTAGGCCTCAGATTAATACCATGTCATATGTGATTTTTCTTCTTTTGTCCATTTATAAATAAATTGTTTAACTAAAATTTGATTAAATAAACCAACTACTTTATAATTTTTTTTCTTTATTTTTTTTGAGTTGTTTTGAAGCTATCAAGAATGGACTTGTCTATAAGTTATGGTACAATGTACATTTGTTAATATTGTGTTATGAGGGTGATTCTGTTTCCTTGATACATAATTTTACTGTTTTATTAATATTGCTTTATTCTTTGGGCCAAAAGAGCGTGATTTACATATGATCCACAGGGTAAGTTAAGTAAATTTTTAATTCACTTATTTTGGCCTTTATATGGTTTTATGTCTTTATGCTGTCTCATGTTGTTTAAAAAAATAGAGCTCTGATTTTAAAAAGTATAAAAAATCAAGGTCACGCTGATTTTATATTTTTCAAAGATAACCAAGTTTTATTGGTTTATTTCTGGAAAAAATATACTAAAAATTTCAATATGAATACAATTCAATGGAAAATTTCTAGTGTAATAAAATTTCAATCATATTATTATTCCCCCTTCCCTCATAAGAAATTCTTACAAACAACTACGTTATTTATATGTGAAAAGAACCTAAAAATCCACACTGACAGAAGGAAGCAGACTTATGTTTAAATTTAAAGTTACATTCAACTTGCATTTTGTCTAATTTTGTGTTTTTTATGACTTCCCTGATATGTAAATCACCCTATTTTACTACAAATTAGAAAAAGTTAGAATTATGAAAATTAATCCAATAAAAATATTTCTTGTATAAATAAGAAATCTCTCTTACAGAAATATGAAATCCTTGACAAATTAAAAAAAAAAAAAAAAGGAAAAAAACAGAACAAAACAAACCAAAAACCTCAAAGATAAGTTTTGTAAACAGTGGAATAGATTATTCTCTTTTGTCAGGGAAGAAGGCTAAAGTGTAAAGAACTCTTTGAAAAATAAGATTTTACCTGAGGCTTAATTTCCTTTGCTGAATGTGGTATTTCTGTAGAACTTTATCAACTGAAGTGCTTTCCAAACTGAGTGTTATTTTATAATCATCAACATTGTTCCCAATTGTCAGTGACAAATTATGACTCTAGCTATCACATGACTAAAATTTAGACACTTCATATAGGAGTACCACTTCTAGTGAATTATTACTATTCTTATCAAATTTTCTTACCAGTTTTATTAAAATCTTGACTGACAAGTGTGTTTTAGACAGATGCAACCAAATTGTCCAAATTAATGAGAAAGACTCTTTAACTGTAAATTTCTCACTAGAAATAAGCTAAAGTTGGAATGTATTATGACACCAGCAATTTTTTTTTAGCTTCTAACAGAGAGGAAAAAACACAAAAAACCCAAAAAACAAACCATTAACAAATGCAAAAGCAACTGTTACACATTTGTCTTGTTTTAAGAAAGCATGAGTATAGTTATCAATTCACTTTGTGGAATTCAGTGGAAATATTGTGTTGGTTTTAGAGGCAAGATATTTATACCAATATTCACATCTGTGATTAAAGAACTAGGGAAATTAGAGCTTTGCAGAAGAACACAATGTGCTTTTCAAAGTTACAAACAGGCACATCTTCCAGGCTTTATATCTTCAAAGTTATTTGCTTATTTGACCTTGTATGAGGAAATGTTATAGTGACTGATTAAACAAAGGAAAATGTCTTCCACAATATTTAATTACCTTTAAGAGTAAATTTTGATGTGAATGCTTGCAGTATTTCCAAGTAAATTATATCTAATTATGAAGCACATATTTAAATGTAAGATAAAATAAAGGGGTCATAATGAAGGTCAGGTATTTTAAAAGTAGTTCAGTTTAAAGAATTATGGCTTTTATCCTCTTCGGGAGCAAATGGAAGAATTTTCTCAATTACACACTGTGGCCAAGACAACCCCTGACAGACCAACCCAGGCATGTGACATCACTGGGCCAAGGAGCACCTTAGGACCCATTTTACAGGCATCTTACAGTAGTGGTGGCAAGACAATGAACAAGCCAGGACTCTCTCTAAGTTGTGTATATTACGTCTAGATTACCTCTGGATGTGTTCTTGGGTTTACATCCAGGCTCAATCTGGCTAACTCGAGGCTAGATTGAAATGCATACCTGGATGTGTAAGCACAGAGGAAAAGGAAGAAGGAGAAAGCAAATAAATACAAGATACATAGCATAGCATAAAGGATGAAAAAAAATTTAACAAGGTATGCTGATTTTATTAGTCACAAAGTGCGTGCTGGAATAGCTGACTTTCAGTACAACTTAGAAAAAGAATGAAACTGTGATGATGACACATAAAAATATTCTGTATTTTTAGAAGAACAACTCTTAGAAGAACACAGTAACTTCTTAGAGAAAACAAAATTTCCTTTTACATCTTCTGGTTACAGTCACTCACCTTTTCAGTAGAAAACTGTGCACATGTGGACTCACTAGCCTCACCCATATGCCACTAAAGCCCACATGTTACCAGAAGAAAAAATAGGAAAAAATCAAAGCAGTGTGAATGTGAATGAATTTTGCACAATATTATTACATTCACACCTCACAATATTTGTGTTTCCCCAGTCTCTGCTGACCATTAATATTATAGTTATTTACATACATATCATATAAATTTTTTACACAGAGGTTACCCTCTATGTAACATTTGTACAACATTTGTACCTAAATGTAAGAGAAAGAATGCAAAAACTTGTTCAGCCCCACGGTTTATCTACTGCTATTCTGTTTATTTCTAGTTTTCTGTTCTTTTTATATATACTATTTTCCAATAGCTGCTTCCATCATGATGAATCATATGAGTTTCATTATTCTGCTTTGTGTTGCATGACTATTATTTTATCCCTGTAAATGTAAACCCTGATTTCACCTATTCTGAGTTTTTTTGCCGTAGTTCTTTTCTATCTTTAGCCCCTATCTAAGCAGTAGTTTCTTCTCCATTGTGAAGTCCCAGCACAAATACTGAGATCTGAGTTCAGAATTCTGCTTCTGAAATACTTGATACAGGCAGCCCATGATCTTCTCTTCTGTTTTTGATTTCTCTCCCAAAAGTTCTCACAGCTATTTCAATTATTCTTGGTGCAATGGACTACTAGAAATGGATTCACTGAGTATGCAAATCATTGAGACAGGCTCCAGGCTTGTTCTGCTAAAGACCATGCACACTCAGAATGCTCTTCTAGATGAAGTCTGTGCATTGATCACACTTTCTGCTTGGTGTCAGGGAAAACCACTATGGATATAAATGAAATTAAAAATATCCAGACAGTGGGGCTCTTGTCCCACTCTGCATGCACTTATATCTTAGAGCCTCTAGCCTTTAAAGGTTCAACTCCATTGTCCAATCAGAGCTGGCCATGAATGTGACATTTTACCTTCTGCAAGTACATAATTTTGATTGTTTGAAGTTATCTGAAAAAAAAAATATTGGGCATCTTCATTAGTCACTTGATTTCCATTACTGAAAAATAATTCTTTACCTAAACATCAAGTCAATCTTGCCCTCTGAGTTTCTACATCAGCTGTGTCTCTGAATTGACCAACTCTATACCACAGTCCTTCACCTTTTCTGCATTTCTTTCTCTGAGCCTAGTGCTATACCTATTTTGCTCCTACCTCCTCCATAGATGTCTCTTCTCCCTAAGAATTACCATCCCTTCATATTTTTCTGTTTTTCCTTTTCTGCTAAACAGTTGAATAACTCCAGAGTGACAGAGCTGCCCTGACAGTCTCCATTCTCTATCCCATTACGCTTTAATTTATGCTTGGTGTTAATAGGGTACATCTGTTTAATTTTGTTGCTTGATTTAAATTTACTTTATGTAAATCACACTTTCAGCCCTTGTGTTCCTAAAGTCTTGTGTGGAGAAATAGATTTGCTAAAATGAAATATAAGACATTTCTCTTAATCAAGATAATTTGGTGATCTGCCTTCCTCATTTGCAACTGAATTAAAACCTCAATGTATCTATACTACTACAGGTTAATATTCTTATTTTTGCCAAGTATCAGTGGAACTTGGTTTTTAATTCATGCAATTTTACTAAGAGGATAAGACATAGTAACTCTATGTATCAAGTTTTACTTTGAATTTTTAGACTGATTGATTTTCTATAAATATTTTCTTCTGAAGTTTCACATGAATCGGAAGTTCTGAGAACTTTTAAAAGTTTAATTATTCAGTAAATTATTCATTAGCTTAAAAATTATTTTTCATTACTTTAAAAAATACCATATTTAAAAACTTTTATTTTAATCAATATTAATCTCTATCTCAATCAGCAAGAAGAATCTAATTTTAAAATGATTCTGTTAATTTGTACTACTGAAGTCCATAGAAAACCTGTCTTTAGACTACTGGCTACCACATGTGATGTGGATCAGACTCAGCATTAGGCACAAATTTCATTTTCTCTGAGACTGGGGTGCCTTCTATAGATTTGTCCCCCATAAATGTGTAAACATTTTGGGATGGGTTTTTTTTGTTTGTTTTGGTTTATTGTTCTTTTTTGTTTTTTTGTTCAAAGAATCTTTTGCCATTTAACTTATGGAATGGAAGACATATGTTTCTACATGCCTTTAAATTGAAAAAAACTCTAAATTTAGGCATTGTTGTACATGATGAGATATGAGTTGTTTCAATTGATGTGATAACAGAACTATCATGGAAATATGGAAAGGATGTTGTGTCCCTTTCCTAGTTAACACAGGGTCTTTTAACTGCAATAGTTAAGACTAAAATAATAAAAAGATTAGCTTTGACATCAAAATTCTTACTATATCTGGTACAAAATAGAAACCAGAAACATACCTGTCTGTTTTTTTGTAGAGTGGAGTGACAAATTACTGCCTATGGCTGAAATATTTATTTAGAAGGTATAAGCAGGGAAAAACCATGAAATCGCACTGAAATTCCTCATTCATCCCCTTATATTTTGTACTGAAATTAATTGCCAAAGTGAGTATAATAACACTTCAAAATAAATTATATTAGCCAGTGCCTAGATTTCACAGTGCAAAAGGATTAAAATCAAATAGGATATTCAAAAGATAAAATCCTTTTAAAATTGTGAAATTCTTTTGTTTGTTTTGGGTTCTTTGTTTTTTAATATCGTTGGATATGTTCACTCTGAATATCTTCAGGTGTTTGGCATTTTAGGTCAGGAACATATACCATAATACCAGGGGTGCATATTCTCCTACTAAAATAAACTCCTACTTTTTAAATTATTTCAGGTTTTTAAGTGGACAAGAGTAAATTTCATTGCATTGCTGAATCCTTAAACCACCAGTAGCAGAATTAGTTTTAGTATCAAGTGTATACTTGCTTTATTTAAAATATCTTTTCATCAATATAATCTACAAATTCAGTAGTGGGACCTGCCCTTTCCCTTTTCATAGTTGTGACCAGAATTAAAAAATGAGCCAGCTTTTTGCAAATGGTTTCAGAACTTGGCAGTTTGGAGTACATTTTGGGACTGAAATCAAAGTCACTGCACCATAAACTGATCTTAAACAACAGGATCAATTAGCCTTGATGTGGTGGGAAAAGGCTGTTGTTTTTATTCTGGAAGCCATGTTGCTAAATTGCCAGTCTGATAGAAGAGAGACCAGGGCTGATGCCAGGGCTGTGGGGAAGGGTCACACAATGGTTTGCCTCCACAAGTGCCAGTGGTTTGCCTGGAGGCATGGGGTGCATTACTAGACCATATCTTTCAGTATAAGCCTGCAAAAGGAATCCATCTCACCTACTCCGAGATTGCTTGCAAGGCACAGCAAAGTTTAATTTGTGAGGAAAGGTTAATAAATGGGGATTGATATATGTCCTTTAACAGTGCATTCCCTAAGCAAACAGAAGTACTAATGCAAACACAGCTTGGCAGTCTAGTCTTGTGTCTTTGTCCTGTGCACTAATTTCTGAACTTTTATTCTCAGTATTATGGGTTTTCTGGTTTTTTTCCTGGTTTCTGGTTTATATTTTTACTGAGTTCAGTTGATCCAGCCTCAAACCACTTCCTGGCTCCTCCTCATGTGTCCTTGGTTAATGGCCACAATTCTTCTGCAGCTCCTGCCGTCCTCTTGACTCGACTTTGTCCATTCCGCAAAACTTGCTTTTACTCACATTTCTGTATCCTCATTTTTTACAGGTGAGTGTGACTTTTGTCTTTTTTCTGAGGAACAACTGAGGTCTGCATTGTGCAACGGAATTTTTAGAGTTGGGAAGTTTTTTCATCAAGTGAGTTTATATAGATAAATTATCTTCTCATCATTCCCCTCAGTTGCATATGTGTGTGGATCTTCAACGCAAAAGCTTATGTAAATCTATGGGAAAAAATGATTTTAAAAAGACCAGATACAAAATACCTGTAGAATGCATTAATATTTTCTATGAATTTTAAATAATTCAAAATAGCTTTTATAAACTGGCACTGAAAACTGGGAGTCAGGAAGCATATAATAAGCATAATCATAAATAGATCTTCGTATATGGATGGATGTTGATATACATCCCAAATATATAAATATGTAGACTTCTGGACTCAAATGTTAGCAGAAGTTCCTACAAAGGTTGTATATTTTCACATCAATCATCATATTGCTTATTAAAACAATTGAGATGGTATATCTACCAAAAACCTTTTTTCCCCAAATTGTGTATCCTAAAAAATTATATTGCTATCATATTTTCTTAACATTTCAAGGCTTGAAATGCAGAAACTCTTCTGAAAACAACTGTTAAGTTTCTAATCACTTACAGTCAGAATTGCAGACTTGGACAATTGTAAAAAGCTGTATGCTCAAACATACTCCCTCAAATAACTTTACTGTCTCTTTCAGGAAATCATTGAGATAACTGAAAAGTATTCCTTGTCCCATTGGTAATAACTATTTTTAAGGAAAGCAAGGTGACAATACAAGTTCAATGTACATAAACTCCACAACTATCTAAAAAAACATAAACCCAAATAATTCCAGGTGACAAATAAAGCTGAGATTAGATCTTGAATTTAAAATGGAGAATTACAGTCAGCTTAGTACAAATGCACACATCTGTGCAACAGTAAAAAGTGTTTGTCTATTCCTCCAGCATTACCTGTACTCTCCAAATTATTTGTTATGCATCAGATCCACAAGGATTTTTGAAAATTACTGAAGTGCTTCTATATCACAGTGATGGTACTAACAGGAATTATCTTCATTTCTGTTTTGTGGTTGATGTTATTTCTCACATGGTACTTAATGAATAGACTTCTCTGTTTCTGACCCGTCACCTATTAATAAACTACTGAGTGCCAATGAAGTTAATAAATCTGCTCAACAGAGGTCAGTGCAGTCACTGACATGTTACCACCACCTGAGGAGATATGTTTGTTTTAAATCTATGCTAGTGTCTAATTGGAAGCCTTCTAGAAGAGAAAAGAGTTATTCACAAGAAAGTCATACATTACATGTGAGATCTGAATGGAGGTTTGGCAGCAGGAGCTGGTTTCTGTTCCTAAGAGAAACCTGGCCTCAGATGTTCAAAGTTCCAACAACTTGTGTCTTCATTTTTCTTTAGCTGTGTTCTGCAGGTCTCAGAGCTCCTAGCAGTTGTTATATGTGTCCTTGGAATACATTATCTCACATTCTAAAAACTCAGCAAGAAAAGGTAAGTGACTGCAAACTTACTATTTATTGACGCAGCAATTTATGGAGCTGTTCCAAATGGAATTCCACTTTCTAATTGTGTTCATATGCACAGGATGATTTTTTCTCATTCCTCCACCAGAAATCACTATTGATTTGGAGGCATGGTAAAATATCTGCAGTCAAATGAGAGGATTAACACAATGCTGGATATTACTTCACTCACACATACTGGAGCTTTACTTTTGATAATTAAATTTTTATTTGATTAATTTTTAATCACATCCTTACCAATTTCTTCTATATTAATGGTGCAGAATTTAGAGTTTGGGGAGCAGCATAGATATTATTTAATGAACCCATTATAATGGGTGAAAAAGAGACTTTCAAGCCTCACAAATCAACTCAGCAGCTGATTGCTGCCCGTCTCCAGCAACTCTCTCATGGATCACTGCAATGAGTGTCTCCATTGTTTTATTCCCAGCCAACTGAAAACTGAGCAAGGTGCTTGGCTCGCCCTTCCCTGAGTAGTGGGGTAAGTTAGCTGCACACCACTCTTCATCTCTTAACTCTTTCTGATTGCTCTTCACCAAGAAGAGAATTGCTAATAATAAGTAAACAGATCATATTTCTTCTTTCTCAGTCCCAATTTCATCTTAGAGGGACAGCTAACATATCAATTGTTGGGGATTTTCGAGGGCTCAAGGGTAAGTGGTTAGTGGAAAAGAGTAAAATCCAGGGATATTTTCTCCGTGGACTTCCACCCAAGAAAATGAAGAAAAAAGCAGATTTGAAACACATTTGCTCTGTTGGGCCTACACACGGGGTGCTTATCCAGGTAGGACCTGCACCTGGCTTGTACTGTCATTCTTCCCTGCTTTTTGAGTCTGGCACTTTATCTTATGTCATTCCCTGAGAAATGTGCACATTTCACTTTGCTGTGTTATCTACAATGGCATCACTGTCTTCTGGTTAAAGTAGGGCATCTTGGGATCTAATTTTATACTTCTCAATACCCAGATGAGCACTGTAGATTATGTTCTGCATATCTAAATCCATATGGTATTACATTACACAACATCTCTGTTCAAAAATTCCATTATAGTCTCATTTTCTGCAATGATTTAATTTGACTAGTCCCTGTAAAAATGTATCCTTTGAGATAATTTTCATTTTTCTGTTGGCCCTTCACACAGAAGAAATCCATCACATTACTTTAAGGTCATTTCATATCATATAGTATTATATTTCTTCCTGTCAAATTCATTTAGAAACAATTTGCACTTGACTCCTATTTATTTTAAAACACTCTTCCTGCTGTTCCTTTGCTGCTGCTGGTAGGTATTTTGAAAGCTGAAACCCCATTAAAATACTTTTGTAAGATCATCTTCATTTCCTGAAGTCCTCAAATTCCAGTCTCGTTTCTGAAGTTAGATATCCATTGACTAAAGTATACAGAGCACTCATACAGCTCAACCTGCAAATTGTTGCTGATATAAAATAATCATCAGTGCAGGATATGAGAACATCTCTGAATTTTACCTTGGATCTTTCTCACCTTTGTCATGATGTAATGAAATTTTGATGCATGAAAATGCCAATTGTATTTATTTTCCTGTGTACGTGAAACAAGTGGAAAGCAGTACACCATGAATTCTTGTCATACAAGGCTGACTGTGCCAGCCCCCAGTGAGTTTGCACTGATGGTAGAATCAGGAAACATAATAACTAAGAAAGGTTTTTATGTTTTGGTGGCACAATGCAATTAGCTGTATCTAAACAAGAATTACATAGGGTTTGAGAAATCCTGCTGTGGAATAGAATGACATACTAAATTTATGTTTGATTAAAGATCAATGTAGAAAAGAAACAAATGCCAACAGTGAATAATAACAATAATAAAAGCTGCAGAGTAACAGGAGAGCTGGCTGTAAGCTGGCACTTCCCACTAAGACATACACTGTGCCAAAGCAAAGCTGTGAGGCTGGTGCAGAATGCAATCATGGAGATCCATGCATTTCGAGGATGAGGAATATTTTCATGTAAATATCCCTTCAGTAGAACTTCTAAACACTAAAAGCAGCAGGGAAAATGTCAGATGAGAATACACTCTCACAGTCATACAGAATGGAACAAGTCTGAAGGAAAACTTAAATGTTGTGACAGAAAAAAAACACACTGGAAAACATATCTGCATCTCTCGGAAAGTATCTGAAGTAAAAAGAGATAAAAGATATGACAGAACATGAAATGAGTGAGAGTTTTGAGTTAGGTACAGCAAAAAACAAGATATCAGGCATCAAAATCTTGAAAAAAAGTGGTCTCTAGAAATGCAGTATTTTAAAAATAAAATATAAACAAAGCTCTCTTCTGTTTTTGCGCCATATCTTTGGCTCTTGGAGAGAAATACAATTGTGCTGTGTAGTCTAAATAAAAGCCAATGTAAGTCAGGCTTTTGTCTAGCTTTTCCCTCTTATTTGAACTTGGAGCCCTTGGAATGGGACTACTCTGAATTATCCAGATAACCTAGGAGTCCTGATAAAAGGCACTAGAGGAAAAACATTTTATGCTTTCAGCACTTGAGGATTTTTACATAGAAAACAAAAAAAAGTCATCTATTTCATTCCTCATTAACATATGTGGATATTCCAGAAAGTACTGTCTGAAAGTACTTTCAATTTTTTATGTAGAGAAGGGATGGAAAATGAACTTAGGAAAATGTAGGTATTGCAAAAATTTGTAAACTTTCTACTGATAACAATGGAATGTACTTTATTTATTTGATGTTTATTGTACATTTGAATTGTTGGGATATCACAGCAAATTCTCTTTAATTACTACTATGTCTTAGGGGAGCTGCAGTTCACTTGGTTTATGACAAAACTCCTTCTCTGGTCTGCCCTTTGTGATTGGATTGTGTCTAAGTCATCCCTGAGTGATCTGACTTTCTTTATATGGGTAAAAATTGGATTAAATCATTTGGGCAGGCTACAAAAGACTAAGAAAGCATAATTTCCTTAAAACATAACTTTTAGAAGACACAGTGAGGACCTTAGTGCTCACGGTGGAACATCAAACAAAATGGCTTGAATCAAACCTTCATCTGAAAGTAAAATATTATTTATTATGCTACAGCTCAAACAAAATGTTTAGACATTTCCAAAACCCTTCTTTATTTTTCATTTAATTTAATTAAAAGCCACTATCTTATTTTCCAGGCTAATTTAATGTGTTGAGAAGCTTTTAAAATATTATGATATTAAATTTATTATATCATAATTTTTTGTGGGATAAAAATCCCTATTTTACCAGGTCCTAATGGTCTCTGGAGAGATTCTGGCTGATGAGATTTGTGATGCCAAACAGCTGTAGATGAAAATATGAGAAACAGTTGACAAGAATTAAATAATACACATGTAAATACAAACCACAAATCTGAGACAAGCACATAATTGTCATGGTATTATTTCATATGATTTTTATGTGATATTAAATACCATTAAATTGTAATACTCTTAGCAAGCCAAGATAGGAGAATACTAATCTATATTTTTATATTTCAGATAGTTAAGGAATAAAATAACACAGTATTAGATTAGCATGAACAAAGTTATGAAGATGTTCTTTTTTAAATGTGAAACTGATAAGCTGAAAATAAGCTAATTTATTAAGTTCATCCAGAAATTTAAGGGGTACGATTCAGAGAAATGACACAATTGTAACCCCTTTTTTGTGTGTATGCATTATCTCAGAGCAAAATGTGGAACTGTAAAGTGCACCTGTAATTAAACATGTTTGCTGAGAAACTCTAAATCTGCAGTTTATTTGCAAAAGCTTTATATACAAGTTCAATATTCAAAATTCAAGCTGCTTGATTAGGTCAGTAGGCGCATGTTTCTATCTCAGAATCTTGATTCTTCATATCAAAATTTCAATATGAATAATTAGTCTTTGATTTTTGCAAATACTCTTCACTAATATGCTCAAAATTCATCAAATATTATTGTTAACATCTCTCTTCTGCAGAATAGTTACAGAAAGAAAACAATACCAGTTCAAATTACTAAAGTGTGTACATACCTTTCCAGTGAAAGGAAACCTGGTTGATAAACAGAATCTGACATCATAAAAGAAAAAACTATTTACTTACTCAGCCTTTGAAGGAAGAATGATATTAACATCCTTGCAATATATGTAAATACCTTAAATGCATATGAGTAACATATGGTGCTACTTTTACATATTTTTTTTAACAAAACTCATTGTTTATCTAAATTTAAAATATAAAAGTGGAGTATATTGATTTGTGGAGCTTGACAGATTTATCTGCATTACTTCGATCTCTAATTTGGAAGACACATTTTTTGTATTTTTCAGCTGTTAAGCTATACACTAATATGGAAAATGTCTTACCCGAGCTTTTTTTTCAGTGCCTCAGAAAATATTAACAAAACAATTAAACCATTACTTCAATGGGAATTACAGAGTATACAGGTAATAAATATATGGAGCTTATTTTCTTATATCTTCATTGTCTGAGTTGCTTTCCTTTTACTGGCAGGCTTATAGAACTGCAAAAGCCATGAAAACTCAATGCTAGCTTAAAAGTGCAACCTCTGTTACTTTAATATTTTTATACTGAGTATCAAGGCATTGTTTACAGTAGATAATGAAATGGAGATGGGGAAGAAAACATACCTCTGAAAGACTTTCTACACAAAAGGATGAACACGTAGTTATTTGCACAAAGCATTAGAAAATACCGTGATATTTTATTATTAAAAATGCTGCTGAAAAGTTTATACATATGTGTCCAGCCATATATATCTTCTATCATTACTTAAGGCAAAAAAACCAAAAAATTGCAAAACAATAACAGAAGAAACCATTGAAACCCTGTGTGCCTCTTAAGGACAAGAATATAAGCCTGGGAAAGTACTTTTGTTTTTCTTTTACAGTTTCAAAGTATATTTTGATATTATTATTATAGAATTCTATGAAGACCCTATAAATCTGTTCCCTCTACAAATCATACATCAGTCCAGATGTATCAAATTATTAAATCAGCTTGATTGTAATTACTTTTAAAAGCTAAAATCATTCACTTACAGGAACTTTTTTACCCAAATGTCACAAGCCTGACACAGTACTGTACATATTGCTAGCAGAAGACAATTGGAAGTACTAAACAAATACTGTAATTCACATTACAAACATACCCAACTGATTATGATGCCAAGCATCATTACCCTTTTTTTTTTTTTACTCTTTTTTTTTTTTTTTTTTTTTTTTAAACCTTTTTTTGAACCTTGTTATGAACTGCTGCATCTCAGCTGAGGCATTACATAGCTGGTGGAAATGGCCTGGTATAGAGTCAGCATTAATATATTACGTGATGGATCAGTGGAAAAAAAACAAAATCATTTTCCATTTTCTACTAGTTGTACTTTGGAGTTGCTGCTTCATCATATTCCAACCTGAGCTCCCAGGTCTGATTTATAGCACATTTACTGCAGATAAAGGATTATATCAGCCACATGTTGCATTTTTATCATATCATTAACTTTTTATTTCTTTCCTTCAGAATTTTCTTTACTGGCTGCTACAACAAAGAGTTGTGCAGATGAATAGACCTCAGTGAATCACCTTGTCTTTGATATTTTTTGTAGGGGTGACTATTTCAAGGTATTTTATAAGAAAACAAAAAGTATGGAAAACAAGAAGAGGTACAAGGCATCTTGTGTTAATCATTATGGGACATGTGATATCAATGCAGTTTAGTTGTGAACTAATAATAGAAAATACATCTGGGATAGTCACGTTCAAGTGCAGACCAATTTTTTCAAAGATCTTTGGTTACTATGTCTCAATGATGGAGTAACTTTCAAAGACAAAATATAAAGCAATCTTCATCTGCAAAAACTATTTTCCAGCTTTTCACATTCAAATCAGTTGTTTGAATCAAACTGCTATTACTTTGATAGATCTACTTGGCCCCTGTTTTTCTAGTGAAGGAAAGGCAGAAGGGAATAACCAGCTAATAATTTTGCCCTTCCTGAGAGTGATGCTCTCTTGGATTTTCATTTTTTTTTAAATGCAGAATAGCTGAGGATTTTGAATGATCACTGACTGTGGGACTGTTGTGCAATGAATCAGCAAATAAGAATTTTCTGACAGATACACTCTCAAGCACAAAACAAGATACTGGGCTGAGAAGTTCTTTACACACTCATCACCCCGAACAGTTTGAAAAACAGTCAGCCAACCAACCCTGCATTTCCCAACTTTGAAATTGTAGTTTTATTTTGTTTAGCAATACTGAGGAGGGGCTTTCTCAGTTGAAATTCCACTGCAACTGCTGGTGAGTATAGAGCTAGTTTTCCTTGAAGAAGGCTGACCAAAACACAGGCTTTTGTCGCTTTTGTCAGGGCACAAAACTTTTCCTAATGTATCACAATAACCAAGAACTACAAACTGGACTCCAAATATATATTATTGGATGTTTCTTGGTTCAGTTCAACAAGCTTAAAATAGTAATTCATTTCTTTTGTATTTTTTCTCTTTGTTTTCCAATCCATTGTTGTGTTGGAATTTAACAAAGGCTAACACAAAATTAAATTATAGAAAAAATGTTTCAGAAAAGAACAACAATCTCCTATGAGTACTTTAACATGCACTAGTGTAACCTGTAAGAGAAAATATGCAGGTCACACAGACAACTGTATCCTCTGCATGACACCATGGCCTCATATAAATGAAACATGTTAGAAAAAACTCATGGTTTTTGTTAACCACTAGTAATTAAGAAGAAATTCCTCCTTTGGTTTTGGAGGAAACAGAGGTCATATGACTAATGTATATACACATAGGTCACAATCGAATGCACAATCTTTCTAAAAGCTCTTTTCAAACTGAAAACATCAATAAAAGCTGCTTCTTTTTTTGTTTGTTTTTAAACTCACAGCTATGTACATTTTTACAAAGTTTCTTTAAATATAGTTCAGGCTGGCAAGTCATCTCTTTGCACAGAACTATACGTATTTTACTGCATAGTCAGTCCTCCTCCTTTTTTTTTTTCATTTTTGTTTTTAATAATAAAATTCTATTTTCCCCATCTGAATTACAGCTTCATATGTTGGGTAAAAGCCCATGGTGATGTCTTTGTTTTATCAACGGCCATTCATGGTATGGCACATAAAGAATCTTTTTTATAATTTTATTTATTAAAAAAAAACCAAAACAAAACACCTGTACAGTCACTGGCTCTGTGTTCCAGAAGACTCTGCTTTGCTTGTTACACTTAAAACACCATTTTAAATTACTTCTTCTGGCCTCAACTTTCAATCAAAGTGGCTGAGATCTTAAAGCAGTATTGTAACAGCAATGTACACTTTTCACATTTCACAGGGTTTGTAGTTGATCTTTAACATCAGTGAGTTTCTGTGGGAAGGATCAGTAAGAAAATAATGACTGTCCTTCTCTTTTACTTATTTTTAATTTAGATTTTGACAAGGTGTTCAATGGATGGCATATAACTTTTTCCTCTTCTTTTTTTTTCTTTTTTTCTTTTTTTTTTCTTTTTTTTCTTTCTTCTGAGTGGCTTGTGTTGGTAGATGGGGAAGGGCTGAGCTATACCCTAGTGGTCGAATGTCCATGGGGCAAATTTGTACTGTTTTGTCCTCCACTGAAGGTGTTGAAAGTATGCAAAGGCTGCATTCCTGTTAATGTGTTTGGAATCATGGTTATGGTGTTGGGTGTCATGAGCGGGATGTCATCTGGGGACCTTCTCAAAGTGAGCGTGTAGTCAGGCGGACAGGTGAGTCTCAGTGTGTCGTGGGCCTGCAGTGATTCACACTCGTGGTCATGTTCTAGCTGCTTCATCTGCAAGGACATGATCTCTTCATTTTGTATGTGTGCTATGTCGTTGGTGGTGTTCCTCTGGGGGCTGGGGCGCCTGTGAGTCTCATGGCGCCGCTTGTCCTTCTTGTAATACAACGCAGCGAAAGCTAAAATATTGAGGAACAGCAAGGAGGCCCCCACAGCAATGGTGACGCTCAGCTCTGTGGAGTAATCCCTCTTGTTCTCTATCAGAACTGTCGTATCCTCTGGAGCTGTTTTATGGGTGTCTTTTGAATGTTTGGGATTGTTGGCAGGTGTCATTGCTGGGCGTTTGGTGGCTGGCCATAATTTACCAGGAGAACGTCGGGTCACATACGGAAATGAGGTCATGTCAGGAGGGGGGACTTTAGTTGTTGTGGAAACATACTGAAATATTTCGTTCAGGTTGTGAAGGTGTGGTACGAGCTCCAACCAGAAAGCAACTTTTGTTGCTCGATAGTGATCACGAACTCGGGGTTTCAGGCCAATATGTAAATAAAGTTGATCTTTAGGATTGTACTTGGACCAGGCTACTTCTTCAAAGCGATTGGGTTTTGTGTGGATGAACTTTGTGTCCTGTGGAACAGGCTGGTTTGGATCTCTAAAAAAAAAAAAGAAAACAGACAATATTGCAGTCATTAATGTTCCCACGAAAAACCCAAAACAAAACGAAAGCAAACAAACACCAGAACTTCTCAATCTTGCAGTTAATAGTTTATCCAATAGTTTCAGTAACCTAAAAGTGGAAGCTAAAAACCCTCCCTAACTGATAAACAGCTGCTAAATAATCAAAAGAAAATTACTTACTGTACGGAGCATCTCAGATACTACAATATTTTTTACATGAAAATGCAGAAATCGTGTTTCAGTTACCAAAAGGTCATCTGAAGCTCTGTGATTGTGATTCAGAATTATTCTCCAAGGAGTGTGTCTTAGAGACATACCATCTTAGAGAAGTATTAGCTATCTCTTCCCATAGTAAATGTGTAGGTTCCACCCTTCTCCAGGTTTGACACTAACTTTCTCATTTAAGGTACCACTACTTCTCCTGCTGTAATTAGTAAATATGGGCATCTAAGTCCTATGACAATATTGGAAGTCCTTGTGTACCCATAAAATTATACTTGCCTTGTATATTACAAGGAAAAAAACCTCTTCAAAACCTAAAGTAGCAAGGCTAATAAATGCACCTGGGAGCCATTTCTGCTTGTTTTCCTTTATTGAGCTATTAGTCCTCCTGCATTTAAATATTTGCATGGGGAAAAAACCTTTGACCTACCTTTTTGTCACAAATCTTTCCATTATTTCCACTAGCAGATGACTATTTGAACATTAAATGTGATCACTGCTACAAAGTACTGTGTTTGATGGCCAAAGGACAATGAGCCTTGATTGAGATAAGAAATATTTTAGCTGAGATCAACCAGTTTTATAGTACTTAAGTAGTAGTGGAGATAAGAGTATTATACAAGTCACAGATAATTTCAAAATTGGTAAGCTAATTTTTTTTTTCTTATAGGTAAGACTAAAGGCAAACCAATGCCACAAAGCGCATTTAGATATGGTTATGTATGCATATCCTTAAAATGCTAATAAAATTTAAATAAATAGCATGAAAAAATACAGAAATTTAAAATTACTGATACAAAATTTAATAGTACATTGTACATTAATTTGAATTGTCTTTTCTAGCAATGAGTATTTTATGTGACTCTGTGATATATTCTACTGAGAGTACATTATTTATTTCCTGTGCTCAGAACTGTGTGTTCAAAACTTTCCATTCTCCTTTTCATTCATTCATATGCATTGGTTTATTTCCTGTGAAAACAATACTAATATTTTCCTTTTCTTCCAATATACAGTTATGTATATTCTGGGAATACCAAACCCCATCACTACAGATTTTAAAGTATCTCTTTTCCTTTTTCCATTTTCAAAAGCCTGCTAATCTAATACCTACTTTAGCATTCTTTGCTGTACATAAAGAGCTATTTCTTAGTTTTTAAATGAGACAAGTAATTTGACTTTAAAAATCTGATGATTTCTGTGTTCTTTTCTACCTGAAAGAATAATTCTTACCTTTTTTTGAGAGAAAAGAAGAATCATTTTTCTATACAATTTTGGTCTTTTGGCTTGCTTGTGCTTGCGGTTTTGGTGTTCTTTGGGGTGGTATAGTGTCCTGAATTTTTTTTTAAATATTGAAATATATCTAATCCTTCCCATTTCAATAAGATACAAACTAGGGGTTCTGAAACTGTTACAATTTCCTCCCTTCCTTCCTTCTTTCCTTCCTTCCTTGCTTCCTTGGGCAGTTTCTTCCATCAGACCAGGTTGCTCCAAGCCCTGTCCAACCTGGCCTTGAGAACTTCCAGGGATG